>PVJH01045863.1:0-12137 GCA_004026705.1 Nesogale talazaci | reverse complement strand
CAAGGCCAGCTGAGGCGGCCTGGGCAGCTGTGGAAAAGGGTTCTGCCATCGGCTGTGCATGGGAGCTTCCGCAGACCTTTTCACACTGCGGCTTCTTTCACCAGGACTCAAGAAACTGGGGGGCCAGGGAGCCACAGAAAGGCTCCTGGTTAGCAGAACTTGGAGATCCAAAACGTTGCTCCAATTCCAGGCTAAGAGGCATGCCGGTCTCCGATTGGCGCCAGCGTGGCGGGGCTTTCTCTTTCCCCTTCTCCTGGTGCCAGTCCCCCAACAAGAGGAAGGCCTGCCCCATCTGCAGCCCCCCCCCATGCAAGGCGGCGGTGTGTGCGCCAGGGCCTGCCTGTGCTCTCTCTTGGCCCCCTTCTTCACCCTCCTACGATAGCACTTTGACAGGTCCACAAATTTACCTGGAAAGGCCCTCTGAACGCAGCGTCCCTCCACGAGGCTCTCCTGCGGGGCGCCTGGGTCCCACTGGCCCGCGTCCTCCTCCAGGCCCATCCCGGCGGGGACTGGCCAACTTTCCCAACCTGGTCCCAGGCCCACCGGGCAAGCAGCGTCCCCGACCCCACCCCCCACCCACCCTCCGCCCGATTCCCACACGGCCGCCCGTCCCACACGGCGCTTACCTGGCTTGGCGAGCGGCGTCTGCAGCGCCCGGGACTGGGGCTCGGCGGCCCAGCGCAGCGCGGCGGCAGCGGCCAGCTCGGCGGCCGGGCGCGGCGCCGCCGCCTGGGAGGTGGGAGGTGGCGGCGGGTTGGCAGCGGCGTCGCCGGGCGCCGGGGGCCCGGGCAGGGCGCGCAGCGAGTCGGGGATGAGGCTCTCCAGGCTCTCGTTGGCCTGCTGCCGGCGCAGCGCCACCTGCGCCGCCATGACCCGCTGGCGCTCGATGATGAGGATGCACTTCTCGCAGGTGCAGTCCTTGAAGCGGCAGTAGCGCTTGTGGCCCTTGAGCCAGGACAGCACGCCGTGGTTGCGGCAGCGCGCGCACTTGGGCGTGCGCTGCAGGGGCGCCCGCGGCGGCTGCGCCACCGGGCCGCCCATGTACAGGTAAGGGGAGCCGTAGCCGTTCATGCCCCGGGCGCCCCGGGCGGGCTGGCTGGCGGCGGGCGCGGGCCGGGGGGCCGGCTCGGGGGACCACGGCCGCGCGCTCTCCAGATCCGGGGCCCGCCGCGTCCCCGCCGGCCCGCGCGTCCTCCCTGGCCCAGGCGCCGCGGCGGCTGCAGGAGGCGCGGGAGCGCCGGCGAGTCTGAGCAGCGGGCTGAGCACCCGGCCCTGGCCGCCCGGCGCCGCCTCCGCCGCCGCCCCCACCCTGCCCCTCCCCTCCCCCCACCTGCGGGGACCCGGTCTCCTGGCACTCCCCCCCCACTCTGCCGGGCTGCCGAGCGCGCCCCGAGGGTCCCTACACTTCACCTTCGCGACCACCTGCGGCCGGGCCACTCGCGGGGGCGCTCCTGGCCCCCACCCCGAGAACCTCCACACTGCCCGCGGCGGGAGGGACTGCGGCGCCCCGGGACCCGCAGGGCACGTGGGGCGGAGATGGGGAGGGCCGGCAGGCGGGGGTGGGGGTGAGGGTGGGAGCCAGGCAGGCACCCGCTCTCCGCGCCCCGCCACCTCCGTTCCAGGCCTGACTCCACCACCGCCTAAGAGCGGGCTCGGGGCCGCCGAACTCAGATCCGCGAAGACTCCAGCCGCAGCCCAGAGCTCGGCGCACAGGCCGCCCGGGCTAACGGCCACCGGAGCGGTGGAGCTGGGGTCACTTGCGGCGGACTCCTAGCGAACCCGACAGAGAGCGTAAATAGGGGTGCAAAATGCCACATCTTTCTCCCGCAGAACGGCTGGTGGGTTCGACTGCTGGCCTTTGCTTTAGCAGCCCAGCGCTTTACGCACTGCACCACCAGCGCCCCTTGGAGTTGGGGTAGGGGGACGGTATTAGGTTGGGAACTGTGGTTCTTCCTGAACTCCCTTTTGCCACGTATTGTTTTCTTCCGCTGCAGTAGCAGAAGGACGCGCTTCGGACAACCTGCTGGCCCAAGGTGACGGGCCACTTTGCGGACCCTTTCAAAGGGGAGCGCAGTCCCTCCTCTGACGTCGATTGTAATTCAGACCCCCGACCCGCGACGTTTGAATCAGAAGGCGTCTGGCTTCGAGAAGGCGGGGCAGTGCTAGCGAGTAGGGCCAGGACGCGCTCCAGGGCTGGGGCTGAACTTTCCGGGAGCGCTAGGGGCCGCCCAGTGCCTCCAGAGAGTTCCGGATTTGCGCGTCGAGCTCCCCAGCCAGGTCCCGCGGGGATCGGGGGCTTAGTCGTGGATCCCGGCGGAGGCCACTGCCCTCTCCTGCCGCTGTGCTGTGGGTGGAAGTGGACGGGGGCCGAGTTTGCACTCTTTGTTTTGTGCCTTGTCTTTCTAATTTCTCGTGAAGAGCCGGTTGGGTCTAAAGTGGACAGCCGCAGTGAGCACGCAGGGGACGCTAAAGACCCTCCCAAAGTCCTCCCCCCACCCCCAAAACAAACCAGCCTGCAAACATTCACACAGATACAGTCCAAGGACAACTGCAAGGTGGGCCAAGGGGAAGTGCCTCTGAGCTGTGTGTCCACAGGCTCCTGGGAGCTCTGAGAACCAGAAAGCATCTGGGAATGAGCTAGGGAAATTTCAGCCAAGCAGTGGCCAGCCCAGAAGCAGCCCCCAAAAGGGATGATGAGGGGCTTGGATGGGAATGTGGTTATGGGAGTTTTCCTGGGAGCCCCACACCGCCCCTGCCCCCAGATGCCAAAACATTCCAGTGTTGAGAGTCGCTCCGGCTGGCAGTGATGAAGGAGCTGTGGAGGGCCTTCTCACCACATCCAGCCTGGCTGGAGCCCCTTTCTCCCTTCCCAAGGATACCTGAAGCCCCTTCCTCCGCACCCACACCCTTAGGAAACGGTCTGTACAACGTGACTGCTGGAAGGGTCTTTGAAGCGCCCCGGCACCTGAGACAGAGGTCACGGGGCGCCTGGTGGCTCGAGGTTGGGAAGTGGGGACTGGCTGCCAGCCTCTTAAGGGGAGGAGGGTTGTTGGAGACGACCATGGGTGCACAGGCACCCTAGCTGAAAAGCTCAGTCTCCAGGAGGGCGGGCCTCTGGTGTGGGGCGGGGTTTCAAGGCCCAGTCTATCTTGGTTCGCACCCAGCCAGGGACTTTTCCCGAAAAACTGGGTGTACAAGAAACGTAGGAGTCAAGCGTTTTTTTTTTAAAGGGGGTGCAACAGAGCTCCATCTAGGTTTGGGGGGGCACTCTCACTACCCAGGTGACCCTTCTCCTGTGCGGGTCACCTAGCCACCCGATCTCCTTGCCATTCAAACCTCCTGGCATTCTTTGGCCCCAGGGCCCCATCTCACTCCGCTGCACATTAGCTGCTGTGATCTAAACCCTCATTTGATATCTCGCCCTAATCCTTTTCTCCTATCTGATGGGAATGCTTTCCACATTTCAGTATTTGACAACATCTCCCTATAGGGACAGGTTTGTATTTACGTTGGTGAAACGTCCCCGGCCTCAAAGTCTATTGTAACCCAACACCTGACAACCCATCGTCCCATTTCTGTTTGCAGAAAGGGTTTATTCAAGCACGTAATGGGATCCCAGCAAAAGGCCTTTTAGAACAAGGGACTCTGGTCAACCCCACCACATGAACTCCGTTTCCAGGGCTATTAAGCTTTTAATTGGAAAATAGCAGAGGAAATTTCCAGGTGACGTGAACAGGGTAGCAGTTAGCTCAGAGAAGAAAAGCCGGGTGGGGATGAATGTGGGAAAGCATATGGACCCAATCACATTTAGGAGGGGCGGCCTGCTCCTACCCAGGCCCTGGCTGGCTTACACGCTTCTGGGAAAAAGCATCAAAGACTTGGAGCAGGGGGGTGGGGTGCGGTGGGGTGGGGGGATTACCAGGGAATGTGGCTTCACTTGACTGGATCCACTGCACCCTTCTAGGTAGGGTGTGTACGTTCACACCCCAATTAACTGGACAGCGTGAGGACAGATTCCTAGGGAGAGGTGAAGGTGGCTTGGGGACCTGGGCGTGGGGATCCAGCACCCCATTGCACACGGTGTGTGTGTTTATACCCGATGGTCACCCCCCGCAGAAAAGTAAGGCTGTTCTCCCTCATCCCGGCGTCCTGATGGCTGCTTCCCTTCAAAAGGGCAGTTTCCTAGTGGTCTGGCTGTGTCCCGCACCCGGAAATGCCCTTCATTGCAGGATTCTCCCGTTGCTCCGGAGGCCGGGAAATTGCTGTAAAGACCAGGGAATCTGACAACAAGGCTCTCCCAGATCGGAGACTGCCCCTCTGCGTCCTGCCTTAACTGGAATCAAAGGGACAGGGGGTGAGGGAGCCCAGGCAGCAATTTCTGGAGGTACCTTGTTCTGCTTCAGCTGCTTGGGGAGAGACTTGCGGGCAGCAGGCCGCTGAGTGGCGGCGCACAGCCTGGGACACCGAGAAGTGGGGCGTTCTGGACAGCCTTGGCCCCACGCCATTTTGGAAGAGAGAGAGACAGATCACAGCAGAAGACCCTCTGGGTCCCCAAAGGCCAAGGTCTTTCAGGTGGATGAGGATTGCACCAAAGGAGGGGGGGCGGCAAATGGCTCCACGGGTGCCTCTTGCGACAGGACAGGCCTGTGTCTATGCTTTGTGGCTCCAATGGGGGTGGGGCTGGGTCATTGAAGGAGGGGCTCGGCCTGGACTTTCCAAGGTTGGAGGGAGTCACTGGGGCGCCCCTGCCCCCAGGTCTGTAGTTCAGCAACTGCCTTGCAGCCCAGTCTCCTAGGCCCTTTTGCCCCTTGGGGAGTTGATGGAGCCGGTTTGGGGGGTGGGCCCCACTCTAAGGCAAGTCTCCTATGCTTCTTGTGGTAGGTGTGTGTTGGAGAGGGGTGGAGCTTGGCTTCTTCCTCTTAGTTGAAATTGGAGCCCTGTACACCTGACAACCCTTCAAGGACACCTTCCCCCTGTTGGCAGATGCCATCTGGTCCACTGGTAACCCCATGTGACACCGGCTCTGACCCATAGGGTCTCCTGGGCTGTAATCTTCAGAGGGACGGGCCGATGATGAAAGGTTCCTTTGCAAACTGTGAGGTCCTGAGTTCAAATCCACCAGCGATTCCTTGGGAGAAAAAACCTGTTGTCTGTTCTCCAGGAAATGCACCGACTCAGGAACCCTACAGGGCCCCCCACTGGCAGATGTGGGGTTGCTATGAATTTGGACCACTGTAGTGGCAATGGGTTTGTTTTCCTTTCTTTGGGGGGGAATCTGTCCAGGGGTGATGGCCAGCCCTTTTCCCCTCAGAGCTTCCAGGAACAACCCGGTAAACCCGCTGAGATTTTTTTTATTTTTAACACCCAAGTCAAAAAGGCCATCAGAAAGTTACAATTTTTTTTAAAGACAAAAAACCATTTCCTGCCTCCCACCCACTATCATGATCCCAATTTTACCACATAAATCCAGCTAGACCAGGAGATGTACCGTGAAGTTGGAAACATGGGAAATTTAGGATAGATGATCCTTCAAGACCAATAGTAGGAGTGGTGATACCAGGAGGGTGTTAGGGTGGTAGACTACAAAGGGAGAACCAATTTCAGGGATCTACGTGTAGCCTCCTCTCTGGGACACGGACAACATGGAAGTAAGTGTTGGAACACATTTGACAGTGTACAGTATGAAAATAACAATAATTTGTAAATTACTAAGGGTTCATGGGGGGGGGGGAGAAAGGGAAATATAGGGAGCTGATATTGGAGGCCTGGATGGAGAGAGGATGTTGAGAGAGTGATGATGGCAGTAAGTGTGTAAATGTGACCTGCATACAATTGATGTATGTATGGGTTATGATGGGAGATGTATGAGCCCCCAATAAAATGATTCCGTTAAAAAAGGAGGGAGGGAGAAGGAGGAGCTTATACCAAGGGCTCAAGTGGAAAATATTTTGAAGTGAATATGGTAATATGTGTACAAATATGCCTGATACAAATGATGTATTGAATGTTATAAGAACTGTAAGAGCCCCCAATAAAATAAATGGGCGGGGAAACCATCACACTGCCATGAAATCGTTTCCGATTCCTAGCGACCCTATGGGGCGGGGAAGAACCGCTCCCCTGGGTTTCCAAGGTTGTAACATTCTAGCCTCGCCTTTCTCCCGCAGAGCGGCTGGTGGTTTCCAACTGCGATTTCCAGGCGCTCCTATCAAGGGAAATGGAAATCAAGTGTCTTCCCCAAGCGCTTGTCTCTGGAGGGGGCCAGGTGGCCCCATCTTGTCCCGGTTCCTTTTCTAAGGCTTTCTTCCAGCTGTCACCAGGCCTGGCGCGAGGCGCGGCCTGGAAGGGGCTTTGGGGGAGGGGGGGCGGGGGGCAACGCTCCCCGCGACTGGCAGGCCGCGCCCCGCCCCCTCTCCCCTTCCGGAGCGCGCGGACCCGCCCCCAGGCCCCGCGCGTCGCCGCGGCCCGCTCCGCTCTTTAGGAAGCGGGTCAGCGAAGACTTCGAGGGACACGTGCCCGGAAAAAGCCGCGGCGCCCCTCGTGAGCGCGAGCCAGGGCTTCCGAAGGCTCAAACCCCGCAAAGGGCCGCGGCGCGCGCGCGCCCAGAACGGCAGGGCCCTGCCCCCCTCGCAGGTGCCCATGAACCTCCGCGGCGTCCACAAAGGCTGTCAACTCCCCGGCTGGGCGCAGGGAGCGTGGCCGCGGGAGTCCGGGTGGGAGCGCCAGTCCCCGGGAGGAGTTTGGGTGGGGGCTGGGGAGGGTCCGCAGGTTTGCCTCTGGCGTCCCGCCACCGGCCTGGAATGGGGAGAGATGCCCGCTGCGGGCGGGGGGCGTGTGGGGGGGGGGGCGAGGTGACCGGGTCGCTCAGGGCGTGCTGGGCACCCCGAGGGCTTTCTCAAGGACTCGGATCCTCCGAAGGGGGGCTGGGAGTCAGGGGTCTCGGGGCGGGCGCCGTGTCACAGGTCCTCGACAGCCGCGTGTCCCTTTTGTCCCGAATCCCAGGTGGCGGCGTGGCAGGTGCCGGCCTGTCAAGGGCCCCGGAGAGGGGCCCCTGCGCGGCTGCCTCGGTTTCCCCACGCCGCAGCAGCGGGGGAGCCTGGTAACGCGCAGGGAGGGCCGTCTCGCCGGCCAGCCGCCCTCTGGTGTGCGCCCCCCACCCCCAGGCCCGGCGACCTTGCGCGCGCACTCGGCTCCGCGCGCCCCAGAAGCAGGCGAACGCCCAGCACCCGCCGGCTGCCGGTCGGGGCTCGACGCAGTGCGCGACGTTGGGCGCCGGCCGCAGGGCCAGGCCGCCGGGATCCCAGCGAGAACGCCCGAGGAGGGTGGGAGAGCATCCCGCCTGGCCTAGACTGGCAGGGTGCTGGGGACCGACCCTCCAGCTGCCAAGCAAGGCCTGGCCAGGACTCGAGGTTCCCCGGAGTCAGGGGGCCACGAGCCCAGAGCGCCGCGCTGCCCCGCCGGGAGATCCAGAAGCGCCGGGCAGCGCCTGGAGCGCACGGACGTCCGCTGGCGGAGGGCCGCCTTACGAGCCGCGTCCGGGGCGCAGAACCGGCCTGGCCTGGCTTTCCGGATCCGCGAGGGCACTGAAAAGGGGTGGGGGCCCGCCAGCCAGCGTAACCAGGCTCTCCTAGGGCAGGTGGGGGGACGGTGGGCAAGGGGCCGGCCCGCCTGGTCCCCCCAGGTTCATCCAAAGTCTTGAGAAAGGTCGAGTGGAGGACACTGGCCGGCCACCACCGCCTGGGCCATGGCCACTCCGGGGCGCGCCGGGCGCCTTCCCCGCGCGCCCGCCCGCCCGCAGCAGCAGCCTCCCGCCTCGCCGTCACAATGGCTACAGCCGCAGAGGGCACTGGGCTGCAGTAGCAGCCGCCGCCTGACAAGTGTGATAAAATGATCTTCCTTAACTAAACTGTAAAGCACTGCGCAATAAAACTCAATCTTCTGTAAAATCCAATTAAGTCATTATCTGACTGATTGTATCTTTAATTGAAAACAGAAGTGACAGTAAATTTCTGTGATATATCAGGATCAATCGATACCGCTATCCGATTCTGCCCCAAGAAGTGATTTATAATGTCAAACCTATATAGGTAACTCCACATTATTCTCTCTAAAATCGCTGGTGGGTGAAATTAAGAGTAAGTGCATTTAATAAAAAACAAGATGGTCAGGTTATTGATTACAACAGATGGGGGTGAAATCAAATGGGTGTTTTCAAAGCACAGAGCGAAGAAAATACAAGTAATTTCTTTTTCCCCCCTGTTTAATACCGCGCACCAAATATACACACACGAAAATCCTGTCATCAATAATGTTTTTATTTCAGGTGCGCAGCTGCAAAGACACAGAACAATGAATTTTTTTTAGACGAGTTTCATTTCAGGATGGCTTGTTACATAAAAGAGGCACTCCACAAGCAATTTTTAACAAAATAATAAACTCAGAAATCGGTAGTAACTTTTAAAAGGCGTACTTATCTTGGAGTCAGATTACAACCTAAGGTTACAAAATTGTCTAGATGGCATCCATTCCCCCATTGTACAAGAATATGGGCGATAAAACCCTTGTATTATTTTAGCAACAAAAGCCCAGGGACTCTGGGTAACTTGAAATTGTATTGTTTTTCACAGGATGCTGGGGGTGGGGGGGAGGGAGTAGCTTTTCTTAAAGGGCTTTCATTTCTTTTCTGAAGCTATTTTTCAGCTACCTATCACATCTGTCTGGGTGGACTCGGGCTGGGGTGTGTATTTTAACAGCCAAACACACACACACACACATACACACACCTCTCTCTCTCTCTCTCTCTCTCTCTCTCTCTCTCCAGTATTTCCATTTATCCCTCCTGCCCTTTTGCAGAATTCTAGAAAAACCACTAATTGTGTCTACTCCCCCTCCCACTTTTTCACAAGTCAAAGACCTGAGTGAATTTATAGTTTCACAGTTTGATGGGCTAAAATTGAGAAGCGCACGAGGGGCCCAAGATTTCATTTTTAAACGAAACGTGAACGTGGAGCGAGGCTTCCTCTCAATGCAAAAACACAACGCCAAACTCAGTGAATTCTTTTTAACTACTTGTAAACCATTGTCACTTAAAAATAAAATAAGCCAGGGGGGTGGCTGGTTCACACACACCCCCACCCCACCCTCGGTTCTGGAGCTCAAAGCACTTTGGCAAAATCCCACCGGGGGTAAATTTTTTTGGAGGGGGGGCAGGCTGAAGGAAACCACCTCATCCGCAAAGTTGTCTTAAACACCCGCGCGGAGACGCAAACCGGGGCGTCGGGGCGCGCTCGGCTCACTCATCCTCCTCCATCACCCGGCTGACAGGGAAGCTGCTGGGCTCGGGCGGCGGTGCAGGCTCGCACTCCAAGACCCCCTTTGTGCTCTCGCTGCTTAGGGGCGAGCCGCTGGACAGGGGCACCAGGCCGGAGTCCTGGCTGCTGGGCGGCGTGTAGACTGGCGGAGGGAACAGAGAGGGAGCATTAGGGGGGCGACCGGCACAGAACGCGCCACGGGGGGCAAACTCCAAAACAGTGTCAGGTGTAGAGGGCTCCCTTGGGGGAGGGGAGGGGGAGGGGAATGGGCCACCCAGTACCAGCTTCCCGTCCATCCTTGTGCCAGACTGCCCCCCCTTGAGGATGTTGCCTATGCCACTGCCGCCAGACAAGTCCCGCTTGTCAACTTGGTAACTGCCGGGAGGGACTGTCAACAACCAAATGTTGGAAACAAAACAAAAACAAAGGAGCCTTCCTCTTGGGGAACATGACTGGCCACCCCACACACCCCCACCGGGCCTTCAGCCAGCCACTTTAAGAGCACTCAGTCCCCCCAGCAACCCCCCTGACAAACCACCCTCCTGCGGTGAGGCTGGCCCCAGTGGTGTGGTTCCCCCCCTGCCCCCAGCAAGTGACTGCATCCTCCGTAGCCCGTCCCAGCTGCTTTCCTGTGGCTGGGCCTGGACACGTTCACGGGGTGGGGCAGGGTCTGCCTGCATCATTTTTAAAAGAAAGGAACAGCAGTCCATGGGAGATTTTTTTTTTTTTTTTTTGCTGTGATCGACAGGGGGCATGCCTTGCAGAGACAGCCCTCGGAAGCAGTAGCCGGGGACCCGTTCTGCAGGATGCCGGGCACATCCGAATCTGTGAGGGACCAGTCGGCTCAGCAAGCAAGATAGGGGTGCAAAACAGCAACCAGCCCCCCCCCCACAGGCCAGGGGTGCACCCTTCGGAGCCCCAGGGTATCCAAAATGTAAGCAAAAGGGTCTCTTGACCTTCTTCACCTCCTCAGAGCTGGGACCCACCCCCAGGACTCCCTTCTCGCCAGGCCGTGGCTGTAATTAAAGGGCAGCGCCACTGGCAATTTCTTTCCTCATTAATTTCCTGATTGGTTTCAGCCTCAGGACTCGGCGGGCAGTAGTTCGTCACCAATTCCAAATGGCCAATCGTTAAGACTAATGTTTGTGTAACTAACTGCCAGCATCTGCCAGGGCTCCTTGTACAACAATAATGGCGCGAGGGTACATTAGGGGCGCCTGTGTTAATTCAGTCTGTGTTCATCAATAGGGAAATCTATGATGTAATTAGCACCATGTCCTGGAGCCGGGCGCCCAGGCGGCTGTGCAGCCCTAAATCATCCTGGAAGCCGGGCTTGGCTTCTGACGTGTTTGCCATCAATACTTATTATGTTTGGAATTTAATAAGGCATATTACCATCTTGAAAAGAAGTCTTTTTTTTATATATATATAAGAGACCACTATTTACTCTTGTTACAGGGGCTGGGAGAGACCAAGATCTGTGGCAGTTCTGAGTGCCACCCAGAAAGCCAAGAAGGAAGCTGACATGTTGGGGGGTGGAGGATAGGGAGGGGGCTGCTCCTTCAATCACTCCCCTGAATCAGCTCATGCTACAAGGCCCTGGGTCCTCAACTGTGACGTTGGCATGGGCGGCCAGGCAGATGGGCAGTTGCACAGAGCGCCCTCAAGATCTGAGAGGGATGGTTTGAACAGGATTGTGAATGCATTTGCAAACAACACACGGTTCCCAAACAGGCCATTCTTTCTTTCCATATGAAAGTTATTTGTTCGGTTTTTAGTAACTTGTTTAAAAAGCAAGCACGGTTGTTTATAAGCTTAAAAACAACAACAACCCTGCATCGTCCTTGACACGCACACGAATGAACATTAAAAAAGAAAGAAACAGGGCAGGACTCGGCTAATAGGCTCCAGATGAACAGTCTGCTGCAGCCCAGAAGGCCCTGAGGATTAGGGACTGGGTTACTAACGTCCAGTTGGTGAGTTCAAACCCACCATCGGCTCTGTGGGAGAAAAAAGAGGCTGTCTGCTCCAGTAAAGGTGACAGCCTCAGCAATGCAACATGGGACCTGGCCTGTAAGAGTCGTCCTCCATGTGATGACAGTGGGTTTGGTGTGGGTTGGTTTCTGACTGCTACACACTTGCCTGAGGAATCTCAACAGGAACCCATCCAGGGAGAGATGGATTCTCCCCAAGTCACACAGGGGACCGAAAATGGCCCCACACTGGCTGCCTGGTTCTCTGGCCATGCTCCCACCCTTGGCCCTTGGCCAGCTACCCATATGAAAGAAGGCAGAAATACCAGAGACCCTTGTCCGTCTCAGGCAGCCCCTACACAGACTCAGGAGAGTGAATGGTTCCAGAATCCCAGTGGGGCAGCTACCCAGAGGACAGGTCCGGTCCACTCCGAGGCGCGTCGGAAGAAAGTCCTGGGGATCTGCTTCCCCATCATCAGCCACTGGAACCCCCTTCAGAGCACACAGTGCTGACACCGACGTGCAAGGGGCTGGGGGCACCTGGCTTTCAGGCCTCTTCTCCCCACACGTTCTAACCAGAGAGATCCTCCCCACCAAACCTCCCTCTGAAGCCCCCTACACACTTAGCTGGGCCCAAAGAAAGGGAGTGGGGGCCTCCTTTGGTTTCCGTGAGTCCCGAGCAGAAGCGTCTTCTTTACCCACCGTGACTTGTGTCCACAATTCTCTCTATCCTTCCATCCCGTCTCGAAGGGACCCACTCCTCCGGGGGAACGCCGCTGCGCTGGATGTCTTGGGGGGGGGAGGGAGAAAGGAAGTGACAGAGTGAAGATTGATCATTGTCAACAATACCCAG
>PVJH01045862.1:0-12157 GCA_004026705.1 Nesogale talazaci | reverse complement strand
GGGGGGGGCATCACTGCTCTCTGGTGGTGGGAGTAGGAAGTCCAGCCCCACTGCTGGAATTGAACCTCCATCCCAGTTGGCCACAGTCCCACGCACAACCACTACGCCACGGGGGCTCAGCCCAATTATATATTTTTCTTCAACATATTTAATGATGTATATATATTTTTATTTTATTTATTTTTTTATTTAGGCATCACTGCCCTGATGGTGGGAGTAGGAGGCCCAGCCTTTGCTCCTGGGAGCCACAATCGAACCTCCATCCCAGTGGGCCGCAGTCCCGCGCACAACCACTACGTCACCGGGGCTCAGCCCAGTGACTTATATTTTTGCAATGATGCAAGCTATAGTTAAACAAAACTCTAATTTCACTTAACATTCTTAAAACATTGGGTATTTTGTTTGTTTCCCTGTATGGTGAAGTATTTTGGGGAAGTATAAATGGAGTTGTGGCCAGAGTGTGGTGACAAAATTCCTGAAAGCACACAATCGAGTATTTGGTGGACACGGGATATTGGGACTAGAGAAAACTAGGGGAAATGCAAATTCCCCCAAGAATATTTGGAGTTACTGGCAGATATGCTGGATCTCTCATAGGTTAAGGGGATGACGCTTTGAGTCAATTGAATTGAAGTGTTAAAGCCAGTGACCCCACTTGGCCTACACTAAGGAAACATGCAGTGCCCGTGCACCCTTAAAACATTTCAGGATGCACCGCCTACTCTGCTCCAAACATGCTTGACATCCGGTAGGCAGCCTTCTGCCGCCTTCTCCCTCCCGGCCTTCACTCTCGAGTCCTCCCCGGGCATCTTGGACTATCCACAGTCCTAGCTCATTTCTCAGCACCTTTAAGTCTACTGTCAAATTGACTTTAAAAAAAAAAGAAGAGAAAAAAGGAAATGGGGGGGGGGGGAGTCACCCCATTCCTTGACGCTTAACCATCCGTTGCGGCCCAGGCCCACTTTCTTTTGCTTTTCCCCTGCCTGCCAAGACTTCTTCTGGAAAGAATCATCACCCTTTATCGTCTTCATTGTCTGACTCCCAGCCGAGTCCGTGCCCAGGTGCCCTGCTGCGCGTCTGGTGCGCCGCAGGCCCCGGCGGAATGCCCGTGCCCCCGTTTGCCCACGAGCGTGTCTCTCGCCGGGACTCACTCCGTGGTTAGCACGGGGTGCCCAGTGCCAGGCACGAGGGCCTAGTGGCCGCCCTAACGCCGCAGCTCTCATTTCGGGGCGCCCCTGGTTCCTGGCAGGTCCTGCTGGGCACCCTCCGGGCCTCGCCGCCCTCTCGCCCTCCGCCAGCTTCGCTCGCTGCTCGGAGAGATGGCCCAGGCCACCCCCGGGGGGGCGGGTTGGGGGCACCCGTCGCCAGTCCCCTCCAACTCGGTTTGCTGCGTGGGTTCCCGGAGGCGCCGTGTGCAGGGGCCTGCGATCCGGCCATGGCCACGCACTCGGGGAGCCCGGCGGGGGCTGCCGCCCCGCCTCCTCCTCCGCGCAGCCCGCCGCTAGGCCCCGCTCCGGGGAGGCCCGGAGGCCCGGCGGCAGGGAGCGGGCGCCTGGGCCGAGCGGCGGAAGGGAGGGAGGGGGAGGCGGGCCGGGGCCGGGGCGGGCCGGGGTCCCACCCCGCGCGGCGCCGCCCCCCGGCCCCCGCCCCGCCCGCCGCCGCCGCCGCCGCCGCCGCGCAGCCCGCCTCCGGCGGGAGGCGAGAGGCCGGCCCAGGCCGGGGCAGCCCCTCCGCCGCGCCGCGCCGCCCTGGGCCGGTGCCCAGGCCCGAGTCGCCTTCCGCCCGCCGCCCCCACCCCCCCGCGGCCCCAGCCAGGTCCCGCCGCCAGGCCGGCTCCCGCCCCCGCTCCGCCCCCGGAGCCGCAGCCCCGCCCGCCACCGCCGTCGCCATGTTGGGGCTCCCGCAGCCGGCGCCGGGGACGCGCGCCGCCGAGCCCGGGGCCTGCGGCCGCCTCCGCCGCCAGGTAAGCGCCCCCCCGCGGGCCGGCCCCGCCGCCCGGGGCCTCGGCCGGGGCCGCCGCAGCCCGCGCCCGGGCGGAGCGGGGCCGAGCCCGCGTCCGCGCCCGCCCCGCGGCCCGGCCCTGCCGCCCGGCTGACCCTGCCCGCCGCCCGAGGCGGCAGCCACTTCCCCCGACCGCCGCCTGGCGGGCCCGGGCCGCCACCCCGCCGCGCCCCGCCCCCGCCCCCGCGGCCCGGCCGCCGCCGCCGCGCCCCGCGCCCCCGGCCGGCACGCCGCCGAGCGCCGCGCGCGGGACAGGCGGCCGCCCTCGGCCACTGCCCGCCGCCCCCGCCCGGGCACGGATAACGGTGCCGCCTGCTCGCGCCGGGACGCCCTGTCACACGACCGTCCCCTGCACCCCGGGCGCGGGCGCCCGCCCGGGCCGGGCACGGCACTTGGAGAACCGCCGCTGGGCTCGCCGGCGCCCCTCGGTCGCTTTCCCTCGCCCCCCTCCCCTCCCCCAAGTTCTGACCCGGGGCGCCTTCTGGCCTGTGGACAGGTACCCGCGCCCCGGAGTGGAGCTGCGGGGGGACCAGGCCCCGGGCTCGGCGTGGACATGGTCTCTCTGCAGCGACTTTTCCTGCCCACCCGGGGGTGGGGGGCAGGCGCAACGTGACCCGAGGGACGACCGGGGAGCGTCTGCTGGACAGATGGCCTCCTGGCCCCGCGTCCGCGTGGGTGAGGCGGAGGGGTCCCCATGACCTCAGACATATGCCTGCCCTAGAGGACCTCCGGATTAGGGAAGCTGCCTCGGGGTGTTGGGCCATTTTTGAGTAGGCCAGAGGTGGCCGGGAAAGCCCTGGGCTGGAAGCAACGCACGGGCCCACGAGGGACGCCTGCCTGGCACCGGGACTAGCCCAGGACGGTGGGAGAAGGCGCCTCGGGGGAAGATGGTATGTGGCCCCGGGTTCGCCCCTTGCCTTCGGTTTTGTGTTCACGTAGGGCCTGCAGAGGGGTGCTGGGAGCGCGGAGTGGCTGAGCACACAGGATGTGGACAGCTAGATGCCGGGCCCGGTGGGTGGTGGGATTTCAGGGGTGCTTCCTCCACCGCACAGGTGCACCAGCCGCCGACGGCCAGGAGGAAGCCGGGCGCTCGGGCCCCAGTCGGAACCGTGCTCTCGTTTTATGTGCGGGACGCGACTTTGCTTCATCCCGGCTAGTCTTCTTTTCACTGAGCACTTACTGAGTACCAGGCCCTGGTGGCGGGGATGGTGGTAAACCAGAGTGACACCATGTTCTGGGTGGTTGGCCTCACAGCCCAGTCGTCAACCCGAATGTTTATTCAGTTCCAACTTGTCAACAGACGCGTGCCAGGTGCTGTGAATAAGGCAAATGAAAATAACTGCCCTGGTGGCAGTTACTCCTTTCTGGGGGTGGGGGGTGGGGGCATTACCTAAGATGCATAGTTAAAATAGAGCCTTAAAAAGTGTGAAGGAAGGGGGAGATGGCAGAGAGAAGGAACGGGAGGGGACAGAGGCCATGGAGTTTGAATTTGAAGAGTGGCCTGGGCCAAAGATGAGGCTCTCTGCAGCTTCAGAAACCACAGGGGCAGTGCCTTCTTCTCGGTCCTGTAGGGTCACTCAGTTGGAATCTGCCCAATGGCATTGAAGGCCTGTTTTCCTTTTCTTTTCTTTTCTTTTTTTTTTTTTTTGAGGAAGGCCTGCTGAGAAGGCGTTCTCAATGAAGTCTTGGTGGAAGTGCTAAATAATTTCAAATGGTGAAGAGTGCCAGGAAAGACTGAGGAGGGCCCAGGGGAAAGAGAGTCAGCCAGGATTTGGGCTGGGGCTTAGGGAAGGTTACCCCGAGGAAATGACATTTCGCCTGAGGGGTGCAGGAGGGCAAAGAGTTAACCGTGGAGCAGCACTGAGCTTGGCAAGTTGGAGGAAGTGAAAGAGGCCTGTGTGGCTGGAAGGGGAGAGGAAAAGAGGAGATAAGTGTGTGGAGAGGTGGGCTGGGTCAGGTCACTGGGGCCTTGGAGGCCGTGGGGGCTGAATGCCTTTCCTCTGTAGTTGGGGTGATATGCACAGAGTCTTTATGAACGCTTGACAGGCTGACATTGACCTTTTAAAATGTCCGATGGTTGGCTTGAGACTGGACTTTGAAATCGGCCAGCAGGTAAGGCCAGGTTTTCTGTGTTGAGTGTCCAAACTCTCGCCGGTGTGTTTGGGAAACTCCTCAGGCAGTGTGAGGAGGAGAGTTCTTGAGGAAATACTAACGTTAGCGACCCCCTAGGTCTAGGTCAATGTCCCAGGGGGTTTCCAAAGACTTTAACTCTTTGTGGGAGTAGCAAGAGCCTAGTCTTTCCCCCCAAGAGCTCCTGGTGCATTCGAACTGCTGAGCTTGAGGGTATACCAACAGGAAGGGGCAGGGAGTGGAAAAGAATGAATTGGCATTTATAGCGTGAGTTAGGCATCCTGGCGGCTCAGTGGACTTAGCCTTGGGGCTGCTAGCTGCAACGTTAGGGGTGCAAGTCCACCAGCCGTTCCACAGGAGAGGAGATCCTCTGTTCTCGTCTGAGCAGTTCTACTCTGCCCTGTGGGATTGCTGGGAGTTCGAATCCACATACCGGCAGGCGTCTTGATGGTGCAGTGGTGGTAGCTGTTGGCTCCTCACCCCTGCTTGCCAGTTAGGCCCCACCAATTGCTTCTCAGAAGAAAGATGTGGCAATCTGCTTCTGTAATGATTAATAGCCTTGCAAGTGCCGTGGGGCACTGCTGTCCCAGCCTAAAGGGTTCCTTTGAGTCTGAATGAATTCAAGGGCTGTGAATTTGTTTTTGTTTTGTTTTCCATCAAGTAGGAGAGCACAATTTCAGACTTCTGTGTAATCATCTCCACACCCTAAAACAAAGAGGCCATTTTACCCATTTTACAGATAAGAAAACAAGCCCCGAGGGGATAGATGACTTATCTCAAACCACACCTGTGACACAGTCGGGATTCCAGCGCTGGTCAGCCTGATTCCACAGCTTTGAAGTCAGACTGCCAGAGTTCACATCTTGCATCTCCCACTTGCTCACTGGACAGGCTTGAGTTATTTAACCTCTGCGCCTCGATGGGTTGCTAACAGGAAGGCTGGTGGCTTGAATCCACCACCTGCTCTGCAGGAGAATGATGTAGTTGTCTGCTCTCGTAAGGATTTGCAGTTCTATAAGGACCCTGTATAGGATCCCTGTGAGCGGAGATCAACTTGATGGCCGTGGGCTTGGCGTGGTTTTGGACTGTTGGTTTACATACGCATATTATGGTCATTTTGGATGAAAGAGTTGGTAATTTCATGTTGGAATTTTGTGTGGCTCCTTTCCACATAGATTGGTCTCCCATATCACACTCTGGACTGATCTTTATAGGAGCAGACAAGCCTCATGTTTTTGCTGCAGAGCCAGTAGTAGTGAGTTTGAACCCCTGACAGGCTCTACCATTAGCTGTGCAATGTGGGGGACCCACTCCTTCCTCTCTTGTGGCCAAAGAGCCCGTGGTTGCTCCAAAAAGTTGGGGATTGAATGCACTCATTTCCTTGGAAGATCTAGCAATCCATTTCCCCCCAAACCAGTCACCAAACCCCGATGGAGCATAATTCTAAGCCTATACACATGGCTTTGCCATCACTTGAGGTCAGCTCAAGGGCAACTGGTTTAAGGACACTCTTCTAGGAAGAGGGTACAGATGGGAGCCAGAGGGAGCGGGAGGCTGCAAAGCCCTGGGAGCGCAGTGGGTAAGTGCTAGGCTGCTAAGCAGAGGTTGGTGGTTCAAATCTCCCAGCTACTCCCTGGGGGAGAGAGAGGTGGCAGGCTGCTTCTGTAACGGTTTTGCCACCTTGGAAATCCAATGAGACAGTTCTGCTCTCTCTTGTAGAATCTCTGTAAGTTGTAATCAAGTCTGTGGCAATGTGTCCTTTTCTGTGGGTGAAGGCGGGGAGGTGGGGGGTTGTGCAACTGGTTCAGCACTAGGATGCTAACTCACAGGTTGGAGATCTGAGTGCACCGTAAGACAGTGGGGCGGGGGGAGCTTGGTGATCTGTGTTTGAAACATCACCCATTGAACACTCTGATGCACAGTTCAAGCCTGTGGGATCATGGGAATTGGAATCATCTCCATGGCAACTGGTTGGGTTGGGTAGAAGGAGCCATATGGATAGAAGCATGGAATCATAGAGGCTGGATCTGTCTGGGGATGAGACTGACAAGCTGAAGTTGGGCCCGTGCAAGGCAAGTCAAAGAGTTGGAATGTTATTTTGTAGGCCACGGGAAGCTACCCAGAGTATTAACATGCATCCTAATCCATCCCAGGCTGGGTGTTGCAGTTAGAGAGTAGAGACAGATGCCATCCTGGGGGTGGTTTTAATTTTGGCGGGATCCCTGTGCTACAGGATCTGGTTCTCAGCTTCAGAGAATAGAAATTCAGTTTTGTAGAGCACTTGGGCCTGGTTGGGGCCAGGGAGACTGACTCATCAACCAAAGTTGGAAGAGACTGATGCATATACTCAGCGCATTGACTGCCCATGAGAAATGAAACTGCAGAATGACAGATGTTTCTGTCCTTTGGCCCTTGCCCCCCTCACTTCTGGCTAGGACTAGGACATCCTAACAAATAGTTGTCCCTCCATTCCTGTTTGTTTTTCTCAGGCTCCATGAAAATGAACCCTTTCTGTTAACGTAAGCTTTCCTCAAACACAGTGTAGTCAACAATGATTATTAACTGAAATGAAAGCCTCTGTAGAAGGGAGTCTACGCTTGTGAAACTTAGGGTCGAGGGGACATAGCTTTTTCTTTTCTTTTTTAAGAAATAAGAAAATGAGTAGGGCTGACCCCGGTGGCGTAGTGGTTGTGCGTGGGACTGCGGCCCACTGGGATGGAGGTTCGATTCCAGCTCCACAGAGCAAAGGCTGGGCCTCCTACTCCCACCACCTGAGGGCAGTGATTCTCTACAACCCCCCCCCCCCAAAAAAAAAAAAAAAAACGAAAAAAAAACAACAAAGAAATAAAATGGAGAAGGAGTTCACTAAACATTGGAGATGCTGAATGATGTGAATAATTTTGTGGCTTCGAGGTAGTTGTGAGCAAATGTATTGGTGGCTAATCTGTGGACTCTAAGAGGGTCTGAGACTTTAGGTTACCCCTGAAGAGATTGGCTTAGGAAACCAGGTAGAAATGACTAGCCCCCGAGCTCCATTCAGCTTGGTCAGAGGGAGCCTTCCCATTGGCGTCCTTGTGGGGTCAGGATTTTGCCATATACTTTGGTGGAGTCTATTTTGTTTTTACAGTGACAAAATTGAGTTCCACCAACCTAAACCGTGGATTATTTTTCTTTGAAAACTCTAAAAAGCATGAGACATGGGAAGACACACTTACATAGAACACTAGGAACTGCAGATAGATAGCAATTAGGAAATAAATGGCAACCTAGTGCTACAGTAACATTTTAGTATTTTGGAATTTGTACCAGCCCTCCAGCTCCATGTCAATTGTTATATATAAATTTGTTTTAGCTTTCTCTTCCAACAAAAACAGGAACATAATGCTGTTTGTGAGGTAGGGCAAGTGCATGAGGCCCCAACCTGTGTGCGTTCATTTGTGAACATCTGGTCCCGGTCCTCCCTTCTTGCTCTGCAGATGTGGATGTGAGATGCATTAGCAGATCACACACACACACACACACACACACACACACACATTTGTTTAAGTGAGACAAAGTAATTTAAACAAAAATATTAAGTGATTCACAAAGGCTTTAGAAGGCAGTGATAAAAATCGTAAAGATGGAAATAGGGTAATTGAAGTTTAGGAGGTAAGCCATTATGATTTGGTTTTTGTCTTAAACTTTTCATTGCAAATTGGGTGAAAGGTTACAGAGCATACTATTTCATAATTCATACATATTTAGTTTCATGTCACTGATTACAAGCGCCACAAGGTAACCTCACTCATCCCACTTCTCCCGTGTGGTCTCCTCTTCTGTTTTCTCTCCTTTCCTAACCGTCTTTGCCCTCTGCGCGTCCCCTGTCAGATCAGTATGTATTGGTGGGGGCGGTCTCTTTCCCTTTCCTGTATGTCTCGGTATCTTCTTGGGGATTGTGATCCCTGTCAATCCAGGGTTGGACATATAATAGTATTTACCTCAGTTGCCCTTAGTTCTTTTTGTGTTCACCCCAATGTCTTCTTTTGTTGCCATCGTTTTTTTGTTTTTTTTTTTTTTGCTGAATCTTCCTCTTATGGTATATTACCTTCACCTCAACCAAGTTAATATTTGTTACCAGCTAGTTAGTGATTTCCCCTCCCACTCCTGGCAACCATCAAAGAATGTTTTAATGCGAAAACTTTAAAAAAAATCATCTTATTGGGAGCTCTTACAGATATAACAGTCCATAATTCAATTAGATTAAGCATAATTGTACAATCGCTGCCACCATCATTTAAAAAACATTTTCTCCTTGAACTCTTTGATATCAGCTCCCCTATGTCCCCTCCCCCCACCCTATCCCAGTAACCTTTTTATTATATATTATGATTTTGCCATGTCTTACACCATCCAATGTATCCGTTCCCTTACAATTCTGTTATTTGTTCCCCTCAAGTGGGGTTAAACAGTCATCATTGCAGTTGGTTCCCCCCCTCCCCCAGGAAACCATTTAAAAAATGTTGTTGTTTTTAATTAAACAAGCGACCATCTAGCTGAGAAGCAACCAAGTCCACATGGAAGAAGTACACCAGCCTGTGTGATCATGAGGTATCGATGGGATCAGGTATCAGGCATCAAAAACCCAGAACAACAACAACAAAAAATCATATCAATGTGAAGCAGGAGGCGTGTGGAGTGGAGACCTAAAGCCCATCTATAGGCAACTGGACACTCCCTTACAGAAGGGTGTCGGGGAGGAGAGGAGCCATTTGTCAGGGTGCAGTAAACCATTGATGAAACATAGAACTTTCCTCTAGTTCTTTAATGGTTCCTCCCCTCCACTATCATGATCCAAATTCTACCTTACAAATCTGGCTAGACCAGAGCATGTACACTGGAACAGGCAAGAGCTGGAAACACCAGGAATCCAGGACATAAAGCTCAGAGGACCAACAAGGAGAGGAGAGCTACCCGGAAGGTTAGAGGGAAAGTTGGGGGAGAAAGAGGGAACCCATCACAGTTATCTACATATAATCTCCCTGGGGGATGGACAACAGAAAAGTGGGTGAAGGGAGCCATCGGTCAATGTAAGACATGAAAAAATAATAACAATTTATAAATTATCAAGGATTCGAAGGGGGGGGAAGTAAATGAGCTGATATCAAGGGCTCAAGTAGAAAATGTTTTTAAAATGAGGCAACAAATGTAATAATGTGCTTGACACAATGGATGGATGGATGAATTGTGATAAGAGCTATATGAGCTCCCAATAAAATGATTTAAAAAAGAAACAAAATGGTATCATTAGAGTGTGTGCCCTTTTATTATTGACTGATTTCACTCAGCATAATGTTCTCCAGGTTCATCCATGTCGTGAAGGGTTTCCCAGATTTGTCATTCTTTTTATAGTAGAAAGTCCCATCGTTCGCTCACAAAACTCTTGATAGTCTCAAACTGCCGACCTTGAGATTAGCAGTGCATGCACATAACCACTCTGCCACCAGGGCTCTATAGTCATTATTCTTTTAGAAATAGTTCTGTTGGCACATACTCTCACATCATACAGTTCCATCATCACCTGTCGTACTCCCTTGTGTTTATGAGCCCACATTTATCCGGCCATCTGGCCACTGATGGACTTTGAGGTGGTTTCTGGTTTGTTCCTCTTGTGACAGTGTTGGGATGAATATCCACGTGCATATTTTTCTTGTGACTCTTAACTTCTCTAAGACATGTACCAAGAGTGGGATCGCTAGACCATCTGGTGGTATTTCTATTTCCAACTTTCTGTGTGTGTGTGTGTGTCTGTGTGTGTGTGGGCCTCACTGCCCTCTGGTGGTTGTGGGAGCCACCCAGTGGCGCTCCTGAGAGCCGCTGCTGGATTCGAACCACCAAGCCCACGGGCCGCAGTCCTGCACTCAACCACTTACACCACCAGGGCTCAGCCCTTAAAAGATCTGTTTTGTTGGTTTGGTTGTTTTTTTGGTACTTCCTTGTATAAAGTGACATCTTTGTTTTTTTGTTTGTTTGTTTGCTTTTGGGAGAGCATCACTGCCCTCTGGTGGTCGTGGGAGCTACCCAGCGCTGCTCCTGAGAGCCACCGCTGGATTTGAACTGCCAGGCCCGTGGGCTGCAGTCCCGCACTCCACCACTTACGCCCCCGGGGCTCAGCCATTATTTCCAACTTGTAGAGCAAGTGCCGTACAGTTTTCCACAGTGGTTGTACCATATTATAGTCCCTTCAACAGTGTATGAGAATCCTCCCTTCCCTACCCCTCCAGCAGCACCTTTTGTTGTTGTTTCAACTTCGCTATTAGTACTGGGGTGAGGTGATATCACATTCTTATTTTCATTTGCATCTCTCTAGTGCCTAATGAGCACGAGCATATCTTCATATGTTTGCTGGCCACCTGAATATCTTCTTTATTCTTGCCCTCTGCCAATTTTTAAAAATTGGATGTTGAGGAGTTGAAGTTTCCTATAAATATTAGAGATTAATACCTGGTTGGCTACTCCATGCCACACTACCCACCCCTCCACCCGCTTCCCAATCTTTGGATTCTCTTTTCGACTCTTTTGGGGAATTCCTAATTTTTAAAAAAAACTTATTAACTTCTTTTGAACTGAGTATCCTTGGTGGTGCTGCTGGGTATTTGCCTGCTTACCACCCAGTCAGCGTTTCAGCGCTCCTAGCTGCTCTGGGAAGCAAGATGAGCCCGTCTGTCTGCCTCCTCCAAGATGGACAACCTCCGAAGCCCCGTGGAGAGTTGCGGTTGACTCAGGACCTCGGGGTTCAGTTTGTGTTTGAATTGAGTGAAGATTTACAGAGTAGTTCAGCTTTGCATGTAAAATTTCTGCGCACCCTGTTTCATGTCATCCACTGTAAATCTTTACGTTGTAGCATCATGTATTCCAATTCTCTTTTATTCTTTCCATCCTGCTCCTTTCATAAGCTTTCCTGCCTTCTGAACTTTATTCCTGGGTAGTCGCTACCCTTATGATCTCAAACGGTCATTCCAAGAAGTGCAGGTAGGATCCATCCTACTAGGGAAGCTGAATGTCCATTTGGACATTCCATTTCTTGGCTGAAAATGGAATGGATTCCAGACCTCACGAGTGAGAAAGGGCCAGAGGCTCAGGGTTCCACACATCTCTAGGATTTTGACTTTCCCACATTTTTGTCCAGGACCTTCTAATGTGTTACCTTTCAGCATGATTGCTAGTGGTAACCGGGCACCATCTAGCTCTTCTGAGAGCAGCATAGTGAAGTCCATGTGATCGTGTCTATTGGACTAATTTATATGTGGTTCTTTGTTTTGCTTCACTCCTCTTTGCTCTATATGGGGAGAGACAAATAGTCACACCTTACATGCTTTTTCAAGGTCCTTGGCACTACTTTCCAAAGTAGGATGTAGAACATGGTCTTTGAACTACGTTATACCAGTTGGCCTTGGTTGTCCCCTAAGACTGTGGGCCTGAAACCCCAGGCTGAGTATTGGTGAACTCTTTAGATGTGCTGACGGGCCTAGTTCTCAGGAGATCCCAACCATTAAGTTTGTTCTGCTGTTGGTGATGTGTTTTAGTTACGTTTGACCGTGTTCTTAGTTCACCCTGGTGACATAGTAGGTCACACCTTAGGCTGATAGCTGCAAGGTTAACAGTTCAAAACCACCAGCCACTCCATGAGAGAAAGCTTAGGCTGTCTGCTTCTGTACAGATCCCGATTCTACTCTGTCCCGCAGAATCCTGGACGGTCACTATGAGTTGGAATAGAGCCCATGGCAGGGAGTTTGGTTTGGGTGATTTTGTCTATATTTTGTCTTTGGTCTTTATAGTTCTAAGTTTTACATTTAGCTCTTTGACCCACTGTGAGGTCCTGTTGGTTATAGCGTGAAATATAGGCCTCATTTGATTTCTCTGCAAACGGACATTGCGAAGTGCCAGCATCACTTGTTACGAGACCATCGCTTTGACACATAATGGATGTGTCCAGCTAGGTCCAGAGTTCAGCTTCCCTCGTAGGATGGGTTCACTTCAGCCAGTG
>PVJH01045861.1:0-12159 GCA_004026705.1 Nesogale talazaci | reverse complement strand
CTTGGTGCTCCCTATTCCCTCCACCGTGGTCACGGCCACATGGTGCAGGGAGCAGATGGGGGCCAGGCAGGCATTGGCAGAGAAGTGTCTAGGAGCCCACATTAAGGTCATTCCAGTATCCAGTGAGGTCACCAACGTAGCGTTGAGTGCAGGGTGGCTGCAACTTTGTGAGCGTTTCTCTCTCATCTCTGTATAGTACGTTCAACTTCCACACACAGGTTTCCTTGTCGTAACACCTGGCTCAGGGTTAGAAACCTAGGAAGCGGTCTCCCAGGGGGAGCCTGAGTCTTGTTGTGTTGGGTATCAGTGCACTTACATTCCCTGAGCTGGAGGCGAGTCAGCCTGCCAGGGTCACCTGAGCTGTCTCTCATTCAGCCCTCATTGAGATGCTGAGTCAAGAGGAGGTCCCTGGTGGGTCCCAGCACGGAAATGCGCCCCTCCCTTTGCAAGATCCTTTCAAGCCTCCTCAATGTCAGAACCTGCAGGGACTTGTTTCTCTGCCTTCCCCCCTGTCTGTACTCTCCCATTCTTTAGTTGGTAGGAGAGGGGGAGGAAATTCCCAACACCACAATACAGCAGCCCTTGACACAGCACTCCCTTACATCCGTTGCTTTATTCATCACCCATTCATCGATATGATCCACATCCGTTATTAAGGGACAACTGTAAGTCAGGCACTATGCTGAGGGCTGGGGGCATAAAGATGAAGCGAATGAGATCTTTGACCTTCAAAAGTCTCCCAGGAGGGTTTGGCTGGTGGAGAACAGAGACTCAGAAGAAAGGACCTTCCAGTCTTGAGAAAGTCTGGCCTTCTACAAAGGCTGTCACAACATTAAGAGGCACAGAGCTTTGGTAAGTTGACAACAGACTCAGGTGAATGGAGTGCTGGACCCATCGGTGGGGGAAAAAAAAAAACTGGAGAGGAAGACACAGTGTGCTAAGCAAGGAGCTTGGCCCTTAGCCAGGAGCCAGCGGAGAATTATTGAAACGTTCTGTAGGGAACGATAAGAACCTGAATGTAAGAAAGACCATCTTATCAGTAGTTCACAGTCTTGCTGATACTTACAAGCCCAAAAGATACTTCCTAAGTCATCATTCTACAACTCTTCTGCCCAGAATCCGAATCTACCAGGGAGTAACTCTGGAGCGTCATGTCATTTGGGGTCACCCTCTTGCAGTTGCGGTATATGTTTTCCTTTTGCATTTTGGGGGGGGATATGAAAACCAGGAATGATGAACCTCTGGAGTCAGCAAGAGGAATAAGGGTTTGGGGGGAAGGGGACACAGAGGAGGTGGCAGGGGGAAGGGGTGATGATGGCAAGCAATTCCTAGGAGGGAAAAAAATGCTTGGAAACTGGTTGTGGTCCTAAGTGTCGAATTCCGCTGGACATGCTTGAATGAGGGAGTGATTTAATATATGAATTAATCCCAATTGAAAATAACAGAAAAGAACCTACCAAAACCGACAGACATCTGTTTGTACTTAAGCACACACAAACACATCCTTACTCACACACTGACCCCTGCATTCAGTCTTCATACAGGACATCAGCCGGCAGGCAAAGGATACACAATCTTGTTCTGGAGACGATCATACTTGGACAGCATGACGGTGCAGGCCCCACAGCCCCCTTCTCCACAGCCAAGCTTTGTGCCGCTCAGTCCCACTGACGGAGTCAAGGGTCAAGGATCATAGATGAGAAGAAAAGGTGTCCTGGCGGCTGCCTTGATATGGTCATCTATGGCCCCCACAGGCTCAAGCCCTTTACCTCACACCTTCGTACTCAGAGACGCTGTACGTGGCTCTGGGAGAAGAGAGTGGGCCAACTCCACAGGACAGAAAAGGGAAGGCAACAGAGTCCATGGGGCAGTCCCCTCATATCCTTCCCTGGGTCTCAAATTCCAAGGCTTTCCAGTACTGGAAACTTCCCTGGGGAACAGAGTCTTGAAGATATGTATGTCCTCAGCCCTTGCTCTTCCTGAGCGTCATTTGTGTAACTCTAAAACATAACCTGGGGCAGCCCTCCTCTCTGTACCAGGAGAGCACTTGGGTCAGTGAGAGATTGATCTGTCCTGGGACATTCTGAGACCCAGCTTGTCACTCAGAACCATTTGAGTTGATGAGGTCCCAGGAATCAAAATTAGGACTGGAACCCAGGATCGTTTGAACACCCAGCCCATAGACTGTGAGGATGAATATGAAAGAGACTTTTGAAATCCTAGTTCAGGGTTGCAGCCATCACTGAAGGTTTCCTGGAGGAAGTAGATCATCTGACTTTTCACATTTTGGAGTGCCTCCCAGGTCAATTCTAGAGAAAAGCAATACAAGTGATGATGACGGGTATTTTTCTGAGACCCAGAGACTAGATTATTGGCCTTTGCTGAGTGCTGCCGACCTCCAAGCCACCTGACTCTCACTGATGGCAGAGGGAGCTGAGATTATAACTGCCTGGACACTTATCTATGTCCAAGGTACAAATAGGTAACAATGAGATAGCTAGCATCATATCCTCTAAGCACTTACATCTCTGTGCCTGTTCGATCATCACCATAATTTTGCTAGCAATTTCGTTAAAACCAAACAAACTGAAATCTTAGCAGTAGCATCTTGGATGGCAGTGCCCCCATAGGCCATCATGCAAGATAATCCAGGAATTGGTGTTTGTCTGTAGACATAGACATGGTCCTGACTGAGCAACTGCAGCCTGAGCATTTCTTGTCTGCATTGTAACCTGTTAACGTCATTAATCAACTTTATAATCATGAGCATCGTCTGAGAGTACTGAATAACAGGATCAACTGAAAAGTCAACAGTGCTGTGGGGGATACAGTTGGTTTCAGAAGACTAGGAGGTGGGTGCCTGCCTGACGTTAGCCTCATAGGACCCAGCCAGGGGTAGTTCATCCTGATAGTGATGATTGTCCTCGTTTCTTGTAAAGTCAGAGGGCAGATTCCATCCCATGGCCCTTCCCCTTCAAGCAGACGTCTCCACACCTCTCCACCAGCGACATCCCAAGCCCCCTGTTTTTTCTCCCCACCAAAGCAGAGCTGGAAACATTTCTTTCTATTTATGTTTTTAAGCAGCATTCACCTGAGGAAGCACCATCCTTCTTCTCCCTGCAGGGCCTTCCTGAATTGTTCAATTTAGAGACATATGAGTTTTACCTGGAAGAGACCTTTGTCAGCATCCTGATCCACCCTCTCCTTGGACAGCTGAGAATTTCAGAACCAAAGAACTCAAATGTCTGCCCAAGGTCACACAGCTACTGAGGGCCAGACTGCAATGAAAACACAGAGGCCCAGACTCCTCCCTGCCCAGTGCTCTCTCCTCTGCAGCCACCACCTCCTCCCTGGTTGTTATACAACGATGGAAGACCCAAGAATGGGTCTCTGCTGACCCCTTGCCCTGGTTTCCACCTCCTACTCCAACTCAGGATACGCTTCCTTCGTAGATAAGCCAAGAGCGTTGTCTCTGGGTCTGCATTCTTCTCCACCACCTTCAAAAAAAAAGAAGAAGAAATCGTAGATCACATGGAGCGATTGTTCTGCAGTGTTTTTCCTCTTCCGTGGGTCATTCACGAATTTGTAGGCATCACTGACAAACACTAAATAAGAACTAAAATGAAGGCTTTGTTTTTTGTTTGTTTGTTTTACCTTGATGCCTCCTAAGGAATGAACATCTTAGCTATAAGTCAGAGTATATGCATGCTTATAGGCTTAAGTTCTCAAATTTCCCACTACTGTTTAGCTCTGAATTGACCATCAGGTGCTGAGGCTACCATGAAGGCTGACAAAGGTCAACCTAAACCCATGGTCACGGTGTCCCTTCCCACGAACCCGCACTCCCACCCCCATGCCATGTGTTTCAGAGTCAAACTGAGTTATAAAGTCTTCTTTACAATGCTGATCACTGCTGTCTTCTTCCTCCTCGGGGCCATTGAATCTCAATGGCCAACTTCTAGTTTGTTGTTCAGCGGGAAACTTTTAGAAGGCCAGCCCCCTTCCAGTCAAATGTGCCATTTCTTTTCCAGCTGCTAGATCACACTGAGGACACCATCAGCCCCAGATCTCAGCTGTGCCTCCTGAAGTGTTTACACCCAGACTCACAATGTAGAACACCAGTCTCCTGAGGAAGACTGCATCTTATAAGCCTTCGCAGGCAATAAAATGAAGACAAGTCATAAACGGAGGGGGGAATCTCAAACCAGAAGTCTATGCAATATTGGAGAAAGGGTCTGTACTGTGTAGGCATGAGTGATAGGCTTGACAGGTCTGGTGGAAGAAGTGGTAATGTTGGGTTTGTCCAAACAAAAGCATACATTGCTATGATTGCTATGATTGCAATAGCATGATTGCTATGCATGTTGGAAGGTATGGATCAGAGCTGGAAGCACAGGGAATCCAGGACAGATAAATCTCTCAGGAACAATAATGAGAGTAGTGATATCAGGAGGGGAAGGGGAAGATGGGGGGAGAAAGGAGGAACTTATCACAAGGATCCACATATAACCCCTTCTCATGGGGATGGATAACAGAAATGTAGGTGAAGGGAGACAGAAGTCAGTGTAAGACATGAAAAAAATAACAATAATTTATAAATTATCAAGGATTCACAAGGGAGGGTAAGAGAAGGAGGGGGAAAATGAGGAGCCGATACCAGGGACTCAAGTAGAAAAAAAATGTTTTGAAAATGATGATGGCAACAAATAAGCTTGACACAATAGATGGATGGATGGATTGTGATAAGAGGCGTATGAGCCCCCAATTTTAAAAAATGTAATGAATGATTGCTATGAACCTAGCAGAGGCATGGTAGCAAGACTGAAAGAGAAAGAGCTTACTCAGATGTCTTTAAACCATTCCCCAAACAACTGGCAGATAGGAATGATGGGACCCCCAATAATAGCCAAGATGAAGGCTGGAAAGACCAAGAGAAGGAAAGAAGGAAGGAAAAGAAAGACATCGCTCAGGTCCTGAGACACGACATTGAGTGATCCTCTTGGTGGACCCATGAACATTCTGAAAAGCAATCATGAGAAGAAGAGTCAGACTCAACGTCTGCAGGGCCAGAAAGGAGGCAACCATCTTACAACACGACCAATTCCTTCGGGATTTCCTTGCCACACTCACTTTAGACTGTGTTTGGCAACTAGATGTACCATAGGGATTTTTATTGATGAAGTCATTCTTTTTATTTAAAAAAGTTTTAAAACTACCAGCATTTTCCTTTTGAATAAAGTCTAAAGAAACTGAGATTAAATTAGTTTTTTTATAATTACACCCCATGTATCCAGCTTAATCCTGCTTTCAATGATCATGCAGGCAGGCACTTCTTTTCTCTTGAGGAATACATTCATCAATGGACAAAATAAAGGTCTCTGTCACTTTTTATCTTAGACTGCACCTGCCCCCAAGCTTCTCCTTCCTCCAGACTTGCAGACCAGATTTGGTCATGTCACCCCACATCACGAGACATTGTGGTCCTGCTCCCCATTTTCCATGGCCTCCCACATATTTAAGACAATAGCCAAGTTCTGTGGGGTGTCTTTCAAGGGCCTTGATAATATACGAGGGACCTTCAAAAAGTTCATGGGAAAATTCCATTGACTCTGCATTCTCCTTTTCCATGAAATTCAGAAGCTCTTTTATATTCACAATATGCTTGTCCAGGCATTCCCTCTCCTACTTCCCTGCCAAGCTGGGCTTCTCATTTCACTTAAACCAATGTACTACTTTCCAACTCCTGTGCCTTCAGCCACAGCATTCTTCTTTCACCTGCACCTTGCTGGATCAAAAAACCCAAGCAGTTCCTAGTAGAACCTTTCCAGACCATCCTAGACACAAGTGACTTGTTCTTCACTAGAATCCCAGGCCAATCTCCTGGCAGGACTGCAGCTTCAGGCTTGGCGAGCTCTCTGGAGCACAGGATAAGCAGGAGCCATGGCAAAGTAGGCTTGGGCAATGCAAGTTCAAGAGATTTCTTCTGGGAAATTCTGAGTACCTGAATAGTGGCAATAATGGATAGCATGCTACTAAATAAAATTAAAATGATGCATAAATGATGCATAGAACCACAACTGAGAAATAAAGAAACATTTTTCCCCTTACAGAAAGATGCCAACTGAAAAATAGTTGACTATCTCACAATCAGCACAGTAATTGACAGACTCCAGAATCATCAAGGGGAGCTAAAGTCAATGGGTGAACGTTTTATGAGGAATGAGATACCAACAGTCTCAAAGTACCTTTTCACAAATTACTTATTAATCACAAACGGGAAAAGATTCATCTTAGAGGGCAGTAAACCTGGAGGACACCTGCACAGAGCGATCAAAGCTCATGCTATTAACCATGGAAAAAATTATCTTGATCTGCTTCCTGTTAAGATGTGCTGAAAAGGACACTTTCGCTTTGCTGATCAAAATGCAGGCTCTGGATTTAATAATAAGAAAGCATGTTGGCTGAGCCCTGATGGCGTAAGTGGTTGTGTGGGTGACTGTGGCCTACTGGCTTGGTGGTTCAAATCCAACAGCAGCTCTCCAGGAGCAAGGCTGGGCCTCCCACTCCCACCAGAAGGCAGTGATGCCAAAAAAATAAATAAATAAAAAGAAAGAAAGCATGAGCCTTCCCCCTGCAAGGAAGAGAAGAAAATACCTGGCTGGTCCTCCACAAAGCAATGAAGAAATATTGGGACTAAGTTCAGAGACTACAGAAGTGAAAATATTTCAGGCAATGCAGATCCAGGATCCCAGACTTGGAGGGCATCAAAGTATTACCAATAAAATGATAAGGGAAATGAAAGAAATTTACATAAGATCTATGAATTGGGTAGATCAATATAACTGTCCTGATTTTTTTCTGGAACTATGCTTTTATTTTTAATCATTTTTTAATTATTAAAAGATCATTTGGGGCTGAGCCCCGGGGGCGTAAGTGGTTGAGTGCAGGACTGTGACCCACGGGCTTGGCAGTTCAAATCCAGCACCAGCTCTCAGGAGCAGGGCTGGGTAGCTCCCACAACCACCAGAGGGCAGTGATGCCCACAAAAAATATATATAAATAAATAAAAGATCATTTTATTGGGGGATATGACAGCTCTTATAACATTCCATACATTTGTTGCAGCAAGCATATGGATGCATATATTACCATCATCATTTTTTAAACATGGACTTTCTATTTGAGCCCTTGGTATCAGGTCCTCTGTATCCCCTCTCTCCCCCCTTTCACCCTCATGGTTCCATGGTAAATTATAAATTATTATTGTTTTCATATCTCACACTGACTATTGTCTCCCTTTCACTCACATTTCTGTTGTTCATCCCTTATTTTATTAAAGGGGCTACAGATCTGTATAATAATATTCACAGGCTCAGAAAATAGACTTTGAAGCATTCAAGAGTAAAGCCATGGTTCTCCACCTTCCTCATGCTGCAACCCTTTCATATAATTCCTCATGTGGTGGTGACCCCCACCCATAACATTATTTTCATTGCTACCTCATCACTGTCATTTTGTTACCGTTACGAATTGGGCGACCCCTGTGAAGAAGTTGATTGATCCCAAAGGGGTAGCGACCCACAGGTTGAGAGACCCACAGGTTGAGAGACCCACAGGTTGGAGTAAAGAAACATGATGTCTGCAACCTAATCAAATGGTTCAGAAAGAATTTTTTTAATCCATATACTCAAACTAAATATGTGAATAAATATATAGATGTATTTATGTACTCATAATAGATACAAGGGTATGCGTGCTTGGGTAGATGGGTAAAAGAGGAGTGATCATGCAAATATAAGAAAATGTTAGCAGTTGAAGCATGTGGGTAAAGCACATTTATTGTTTTCTATATTCTTCCTGGAACTTTTCTGCAAGTTTGACATTATTTTAAAATACAGAGGTTTTTTTGGTTTTTTTTTTTAAAGGATAGATTTATTTAGCTCAAGACCTTTCCTCTTTATCCATTCATTCCATCGATCTGCTATTGGTTTGGAACAGCTGGCCATGAGGATCGTAGCCCAACATAGAGCCACTACACCACCCAGCCACTCCAGACCCTTCCCAGCACCCCAGTTTCCATTAGCAGTGACTGCTCAGAAAAGCAAGACTCCTGCCCTCCATGACCATGAGAATGGTAACAAAATCCTTAACGATCTCCCCCTTTCCTTTTGACTCTTACACTGGAGCTGTTCAAGAAGCCGAGAAGTCAATCACCATTGAGGTCTCCTTCACCTCTGAAGGCCCCAGCGATATATGATAAAACACTGTTCAACACGATCACTGAAGACAGAGTGGGTACATACGCAAATGTGGTATAGAAAGTAGATGGTACCCGGCTATCAAGAGATAAAGCAGCTGGGGTCTTTAAGGCTTGAAGTTAAACAAGCAGCCCTCGAGCAGGAAAGCAAATAAGCCCACATGGAAGAAGCACGCCAGCCTGTGTGATCGTGAGCTGTCATTGATATCAAGTATCAAAAGATTCAAAAAAGACAATTATATTGATGTGAATGATAAGGGTTGGAGTGGAGAACCAAGGCCCATCTTCAAACAAGTGAACATCCTCCCACAGAAGGGTTACAAGGAAGGGACAATCCAACCAGAGTTTAGTATAGCAGGGACAAAACACACAGCATTCTTCTAGTTCCTGAATGCTTCCTCCCCACCACTGACATGACTCAGTCCTACCTTACAAATTCAGCTAGACCAGAGTACACACAGTGATACAGATAAGAGCTCTCAACATATGCAATTCAGGACAGATAATACCTCCAGGAACAGTAGCGATATCATGAAGGTAGGAAGATGACTAGGGGGAGGGGGAACCCATCACAAGGTTGCATATAAAGCCCACCCCACCCCCCAGGGGGACAAATAGCAGAACTGTGGGTAAAGGAAGACAATGGACAGTGTAAGACACCAAATAACAACAATAATATATAATTGATCAAGGATCGAGGATTCACAAGGGTGATAGAGTGGGGGAAAGAGGGGGAGAAAAGAGGAGCTGATCCCAAGGGTTCAAGTAAAAAGAAAATATTTTGGAAATGTTGATGACAATGTGTGCTTAATACAATTGAATGATAGTTTCTCATAAGATTTGTAAGAGACCCCCCCACCAATAAAATGATTGATTTTAAAAAGAAGAAAAAATTGTTTCATTGTTGCTGTTTTTAATTTTTTTAGACATTCTTTAATTTTGTTCCTGTTATTATTATCCTGAATATATACAGCAGAATGTGGAAGAATTCAACAATGCTGCATGTGCAATTCAATGATGTGGGTACCATTCTTTGAGTTGGGTTTAATTGTTTCTATCTTCCTCATCTCCAAGTCCCCAGTTCTAGATGATGGTATGAAACACGGAAAGTAGGCTGGCCCGTGTGTAACAGAAAGTCATCAAGTTGCGGTAACTTATTTGGTAACATCTTTACACAATAACCAGTAACAAAAGGCCTATGATGTCTTGGGAGTAGATGATAGAACACACTTACTCACAGCTGCTTCTATCTGACCTTGAACTTCCTTGTTCCATCCTGTTTCTCGGTGAATGTGTACCTCTCATGCCTCTACCTTTGGGGCATGTGTTAGTCCGGATAGACTAGAGGAACAAATTTCATAGACACAGATATAGATATAAGGAAAAGGTTTATATACAAGAGGAACAGGACATTGTGCCCAGTTCAGTTCAAAGTCATAAGTCCAATATTAACCCATATGCCCAAAATCAGTCTATAAAGTCTCCTTCCGATTCACAAAGTTACAGGTCAGTGGGTGCAGAATCCCGGTGCTGGCAGGGGTCTCCACATGGCTCCTCGCTTCCAGGGCTCAGGGTCCATCAACAGCAGAAGCAACTCATCGCTGACAGAGGTCTCCATGTGGCCACCCCAGCTTCAGAGGTCTGGCTCCATCAGGGCAAAGCCATGTGGTCTCTCCACCGGCTCCTCCAGCTTCTCGGATGCTGCCATCTTGTCTTGTCCATGATTCATCATCTCTGAGACTAACTCTCAACAACTGAGGAGATAGCTTCTCATCTTCACGAGGGAAATATCGTGAGATTTCCCAGAAGTCTCAGGAGAAAGCCATGCCCACATAGAGGCCTCATTGGCTACTCAACGGCTATCTCCAGATTAACAGGCTAGATTCCACCCCTACATCTCAATCATAAAATTAACATAAGCACATGACTGCCACAGGGCACTTTCTTAAGAAGCCATGTTTTTATAAGTGACTAACGTGGATGTTCCCAGAAACTGGCAGTTGCAGAAGCTGGCTGGCAGAGAGGGCACCACCTCTATAAATTAAAAATGTGCTGTCCCAATGTGCAAGTAAAATTCAAAAGTCAGATAAATTCACCTCAAATGTCCCTTCCACATGCAATGCCTCATAGCAAACCCTCCCTAGAATAGAGCAGGACCTTAAGCTATCACTCACGAATTGAGACCTTAATAAATAATAAAAACAGTAGTAGCAGTGTTAGACACAGCCTTGACAATCAATGACTGCAGTCCAATATAAATAAACGTCACTTAAGAGAATTCACAAACAGATGCCTTTGTGTGACACTTTCCAGAAGCCGATTTATTAAGTCCATGCAAGGTGCCGGCTGAATGCGGTGCTGTGACTAGGGAGGGTGGATGTACCAGCCAGAAGACCAGTCAGCCGGGGCACGGGCACAGAAATTACCCGGTGAGGCATCAAACCCTCCCTGACCAGCTAAATCCAGGAAACTGTGTTGTTGTTAGATGCGGTTGTGTGGGCTCTGACTCCCTGGCCCGGTGTACAGTGGAAGGAAACACTACCCAGTCCCCCTCCATCCTCACAATGGCTGTCATTAGAGACCATGACTACAGCCACCATGTCCGCCCATTTTACTGAGGGTCTGCCTCTTTCCTTTGGGCCGTCTTACCAAGAGAATTTTAGGTTCTTGAAAATGACCCCCAAAGTCATAGCCAGGCACTTATTCTCCAGAGAGCATGAATGTAACAAGATGAATGAAATGGCCTTTCCTTGGGACACACGAGGCCCAGCCACCACTCACAGTGTTCATGTTTGAGTGCCAAGGTTAGGCTGCTACCCCTCCTCGTACACACCCCTGAACTGCCGTATTGGTATCCCTTTGATTTCTAGGAGCAGAGCTGAGACAGAAGCCAGCCCCTCCACAGGGGTCCAGCGAGGGCAGCTGAGGCCTGGAGAACAAGGAAGTGTATGTGTGTACCTTTCCAACTGTACCGGAATGCTAATATGCAAAGATGCGCCCCCTGGCAGCGTCTCTAGTGCGGGTACCCATGCGATCTGTCCTCCTGTCCCTCCTCTATTTTCCCAGGTCCCAACGAAATGAATTGAAGAGGTGTCGTCAAGGGACCTGTGGAGGCAATAGCCATCAAGTTCTCCACCACAGAAGGCCCCAGAGACATTTCAGATCAACATAAGAGATTTGCTGTAGCTGCAGAATTAAGTGGAGGCAGGTGGGAGGGGATGAAAATGACTTCCTTTTTCTTCCCTCTCTATTAAAAAAAAAAGTGTCTTGCCACAAGATGACAGTATATATCCTCACGTCGTCGATCTGGTCCTAGTTGTGATGTTTATACGCATACTACAGCACGGCCAGCGGATGTCTACATTTTTTAAATATCTTGATATTAGCGAGAAGCATGTCTAGTTTCTTCTTTTTGTCGAGGGCAGACAAAGATTAGGAAATATTTGAGGAAGAAACATAGAAATTGAAGTGTGCTTGATGATGCCCACTTGCACCTAGAACCTTGGCCCCTTTCTTCGATAGCAGCACCAGCCTCTCTGCGGCTTCAGAGAGCTGGCAGTGAGTTCACTGACACCTACTTCTTGATTCCCTTCCAGTGACTTCTTTTCCCCAGAAGTCTGTTGCAGGTGTTTTATACCTGGGAGGGCCTTGTTGGACCCACGCTGTTGCTAAAAGTGCAGAGACACCTTTGAAGGGAGGCAAAGAGAGAGAGAGAACCAAGACCAATGCTGGCTTCCCGAAGAAATGTGTCTCCACCCAGCCAGAGAGGAGGCCAAAGCAAAGGTCGGCTTATGCTTACCTTCCTGCCATTCACAAAGAACACCAGCTCGTCTGCTGTCATTGTTACCAGCCGGAGTTCCTGAGCACCAGGTACCTTCCTCCAGAGAGACACTGGCAATTAT
>PVJH01045860.1:0-12129 GCA_004026705.1 Nesogale talazaci | reverse complement strand
TGATAATAAATCAGGACTGGTAACGCAAAGCATAGCTGTTTCCCCCCCTGTCCTAGTAAACCTTCGTTTTGCCTCCTCCCTGGCAGCAGAAGAGATTTCTAGTAGAGCCTTAGAGCACAGCATGCTCCAAACACGAAACTCTGACAGACAACTCCAGCGAGTCATGAACTCATCTCGGGGTCTCTCACCTCCTTACAGCGATAGCCTACATCCCTGGCACGGGCAACCCTTCAAAACCGCATGTGTTAGATCTGTTAACAGCTGACAAAACACATGCGTGTTTCTAAGGGGGGAGAAGTGTTACTACTATATTAATGAGTCGGGAGTGGTTGAACAAAACGTAAAAGTGCTAAAAAAAAAAACAAAAAAAAACCATGGTCAAAGAGATCAAAAGTTGCCACTGGGGCAGTGCAGCAACCACCCCCTGGATCCCAAATCCTGTTATGTCCTGGGTCATGCCCCTGGTAAGGCCCCTGGTAATCATTTGCTTTGCTGTTACTATTAGCCCTTTGTCTTTTTTTTTTTTGGGGGGGGGGGCATCACTGCTCTCCGGTGGTGGGAGTAGGAGGCCCAGCCCCACTGCTGGAATTGAACCTCCGTCCCAGTGGGCCGCAGTCCCGCGCACAACCACTGCGCCACCGGGGCTCAGCCACACCTTTTTTTTTTTTTTTGAAATAGGCAAACCACTCAGACGCTTGTTTTTCCCATAGTGCTGTCCTTGTAAGCTGTGTTCAAGATCACAACAGTTACTGTGCATTTTTCACAAGCAGGAAACAAAATTTCACAGTGGCCGTTCTCTTAGCTTGGCCATCACACACAAAAAACGAGGTTTGAGCAAAAATGCTTTAAAATTCACTGTGACCAGGGCTGAGCCCCGGTGGCGTTAAGTGGTTGAGTGCGGGACTGCGGCCCGCAGGCTTGGCGGTTCAAATCCAGCGGCGGCTCTCAGGAGCAGCACTGGGTAGCGCCCAAGACCACCAGAGGCAGTGATGCCCCCCCCCCCAAAAAAAAAATTCACGGTGACCAGAGGGAACTTTCCCAGGCGATGCCACTGGGTGCACTAACTCAGATTGAGTTGCTTGATGAGCATTGAAAAAGAGTCAAGAATGTACATCTGTCACCTTAGACAGAACTCATTTTAACAACCAATTCGCCAAACAACAAAAAAATTAGGGATCGGTTCTGCCAAACTGATGTGAATCAGCTGGATCCCACCATAGCCCACATCCGATTTAGTAGTCTTCACTACTAAATCTTCAGCGCCCACTGAATTCTTTCTGATCACTTCACCTGCAACGCACATGGCCTTATAAGATTTGACTTTGGTACGAGGCCGTTTGTCTTGCTTATTGAATGTGCAAAGAGTACCCGGTTAGCGCACTCCAAAAACTAGTCGGCATTAACCATTTCAGGAAGTAGCAAATGAGCATGAACCAAAGGTGCCGAGAGAAGAGGGCTGTGGTATGTGATCTCCTGCCAGCTTGAGCAAAGGGGTGGAGTCTCGCCTGTCAATCAGGTCATAGCCAATGAGGCCTCTGTGTGGGCGTGACCTTCTCCTGAGGATTCTGGGAACTCCTGTCTTCCTCCCTGGAGGCGGGACACACACTGTCTTTGCTTCCCAGTCTGTGGACAAGGCACGTGGGGCCACGCTGATGGGCAGCCAGAGCCCTGGAGCTGGAGGAGCCACATGGAGAATTGAGCCAAGGCTGAGACACGTCTACAGACTTTCACCCGCTGGCCGGTGTGACCTTCCTGCTTTCAACATCATTGCATATGCTGCATGAAAGAAGACTTTCTATACTAGTATCGGACGTAGGGGCTAATATCAGACTTGCGGACGTGGTCTGGACTGGGCTGGGATGTTGTCTTGAGATGTAATTGCTCTTGGCTATCGTCAAACTCTCCCACACACGCCTCTGAGTGGCTCTGGACTTGTTTTCTCTAGTCGCCCCAGACTCACACGGTTCCATAGAAGCAAGAATGGCTTCTCTGTCTTGTGTATCTTGAGCCTATCAGGAACTCAGTCCCTGGAGCAGGCATCCAGCTCGGTAAAGGGGAGGGGCAGTGCCAGAGAGGAAGACCCTCTCGACAAGATGGGTGGACACAGTGGCCGCGACCACGGGCTCGTCAGAACGTAAGAGCTATTGTGAGGAGGGTGGCGGGTTGGGGGCTGTTTCCTTCCGTTGCGCACAGGGTCACTGTGAGTCAGAATTACCTTGATGGCACCTCAGCATGATGCTTCGTCTTCCCCTGAGGCAGGGTGTATCCCTACCACTCCCCTCACCAGATCCTGGAGGGGAAGCCTGGGCCTCCGGGATTCGCCTGGGTCTGTGCCCTTGATGGACCGCGGGTGCTGGGATCAGTATGGACCATGAGACCTATCCTGACTGCTTGGGTCAGAGAATCACCGACCTAATCTTGTAAGCCAGGGTTGGGGGACATGCTGCACTCAGGCCACAGAAGACCAGGACCGTCGCTACCTGTTAACGTCACACACCTCTTCAAAGAGAAGCACTTCCAGCCTGTCACATTGAGGGCCGTGTCAGTCCGGGTAGACTAGAGAAACAATTCATAGACACACATATGGATATAAGGGTATGGTTTACATACAAGAGGAATAGGACATTAAGAAAGCTTCTCAACCCAGTCCAGTTCAAAGTCATAAGTCCGATATTAGCCCATATGCCAGGTATCAGTCTATAAAGTCTCCTTCCAACTCACAAAGTCACAGGTCAATGGGTACAGAGTCCTGGCGCTGGCAGGGGTCTCACCATGGCTCCTCGCTTCCAGGGCTCAGGGTCCATCAACAGCATCCAGTGGTGGTAGAGGCAACTCAGCACTGGCAGGGGTCTCCACGTGGCTTCACCAGCTTCAGAGGTCTGGTTCCATCAGGGTAAGGCCATGTGGCTTCCCCTCTGGCTCTTCCAGCTCCTCGGACGCTGCCATCTTGTCTTGTCTGTAATTCACTGTCTCTGAGACTAACTCCCAACAACTGGGGAGATGGCTTCTCATCTCCATGTGGGAAATATCGTGAGATTTCCCAGAAGTCTCAGGAGAAAGCCAGGCCCACACAGAGGCCTCATAGGCTACTCCATGGCTATCTCCAGATGAACAGGCTAGACTCCACCCCTACATCGCAATCATGAAATTAACATAAGCACATGGCCGCCACAGGGGTGAGCAACTGAAATGGGTAACCAAATACAGCAGGCTCATTTTTTAAGTTGATAATTCCGTATGGCCCCTCCAATGATGTTACCAGTATTCCAATGGCCCTTGTCAGGACAAACGTTTCCTCACCCCTGTGGTAAACTCTTCTGTCTAGTATAGCATATGCACGCGCCTCCATCCTGGTCCCCTTCTGAGTCTGTAGTCCCCGCGGCACCTGGGATGGATTGACCTGCCTCCCGTCGTGCTGTGTGGCACTCCTTCCTCTCCTCTCAAGTCTCCATGCAGCAACTGCTTCTCCGGAGACCCTTGGGGACCGTGATGTCCTCATGCGGAGGGTCTCCCTCCTCCAGATGGATTGTCTTTGTCCCCTGCAGACTTCACAAAGGTGTTTCTATGAACGATGTTTGGAATGAGGTCTCTTTTGTCCCCCTAAATCGGGGAGCAGACTCAGGGAAGACAGATCAGCCAGACAAGCCAAGACCCAGGCCTTCCCCCTAGAGTGGGTGCATTTGACCCTGAATTCAGATCTCTATCCCCACCCCACGGGCGCCCTGTGGTGTCGTAGTGACTCATGGGGCTGTAAACTGCGAGGTCAGCAGTTCCACAGCACCGGGGGCTTTGTCCTCCGGCGAAGACTTGCACCCTCTGTCCGGTAGGTTTGCCATAGTCAGAAGGAACGGAGTGGATTATGCCAGGGGCTGCTAACCGGAAGGTCAGCGGTTTGAAACCACCAGCGCTCAGTGGGAGGAAGGCAAGGCTGTCTGTTCTGGTGAAGAGTTGCAGCCTAAGAAAACCCTGAAAGGATAGTTTTCTAGCTTGTCCTCACCGGTTACCAGGAGTCAGAACCGGCTTGATGGCAGTGAGCTGGGTGGAGAGCCTCCTGCGGGTGGAGAAAATAAATGTCTGTTGGCAAAGCTACCCACGTGTGGGATTTCTGACCTAGCAGCTCTGGACAACCCAGACAGCCAAGACAGACATCGGATGACCCCTGCCCTCAGGGGGCCCAACATCCGGACATTGGCCACACTACGAACGAGAGCGTTGGAAGAGCACTGGCAAGATGCTGTGCACCGGGAAGGTGGTCCAGGTCCTCCAGAGGGCTGACCTCCGAGGAGTGCCCGGACAAGCCGGAGATGCCCAGCAGCGCTCAGGGGGCTGGGTGATGTTCATGGGCAGGAAGGGGTCTTAGGTATTTCCCCTCTCATTCTTCGTCACAGCTTACTTACGCGGCATCGACCTGCTCTTACCTGTATGGAAGGTTTCCTGCTTTTAAAATGCCCAACAGTAGCCATGAGAGAGGACGCAGAAGGGAGGTGCCCCTCAACCGCGGGGAGCCCCAGTGCTGACGGTGCGTGTGAAGGCGTCCTCGTGGCATGCTGGTTCCAATGCGGGCCTGCTGACAAAGCCTGTGGGAAAAGAGCTGGAGCGTTGCTCCAACGGGGACAGCCTGGGAGACTCCCCTGGGCTACGCTGTCAGCCGGGGCTGATGCGCGGCATCGTGGACTGGACCGACATGTGTCCTGGGGGAAAATGAACCCAGCGCTTTAGAAGTGAAGCACACAGATTGTTTTCTTCGCAGAGGCAGCAGACGCAGGCGGGAAGTGGATGGGCATGCCGTCACGGTGCAGCAGGCTATATAAGACATCAGCGGAAGTGGCGTCCCTTCTGCAGGGCCCCCAAGGACTGCTCCTGGCTCTCCCAGGGATGATGACACAGGCAGAGAGTGACAAGGGTCAGGCGAGTCTTTGTTGATCCAGCGTGCCGGGAGGGGAAAGGAAGAAAATAAGAATTGCGTGTCTTATCCGCGTGTCTTAGTTCTGAAGAGGGCAAGCTCCCCTGCCCTGCGGTGTGCTAGTGTCTTCCTGGGAGGCGAACTACCTCTCCCCGTGTGGTAGTTACACCTTCTGGCGTCAATTTGGGACTTGAGAGGATTACGAGCCAAGGGGTGGCGTCGAGCCTGTCAATCACTGTTAGTGTGTAGCCAATTCGGCCTCTGTGTGGGCATGGCCTTTCCCTGAGGATTCCAGGAATTCCTGCATTTCTATGCTGATAGACCCCATGCCCTGGGAACTGGGCAGACCCCTGCCAGCGCTGAGATGCTTCCACCCCCACTGGATCCACAAGACTTCCCACCCACCGGTCTGCGATCTTCCTGCATTCAGCATCATTGAATGTGCTTCATGAGCCTGAAGAGGACTTTACAGATTGATATCAGACATATGGGCTAACATCAGACTTATGGACTTGATCTGGACTGGGCTGGGATGTCTTCTCAATATTCAACTGCCGTTGTAAATAAAGCTCTTCCGTCTACCCCTAGGAATGTCTATGAACCTGTTTCTCTAGTCTACCCAGGCTAACACACCCTGCCTTCTCACTTCTAGTGGGAGAGTGACCATGGTCACCATTGCCAGCCTCTCTCCGCTTCCCTGAAATCTGCCCTTTGTCACCTTGGCAGGGGGGTGGTCAGAAACGTGTGTGGAAGGAGCATTTGGATGGAGTTGGGGTCCTTAGTGCAGGACACAACCCTCTGAAGACCAATGACCTTTGGTCCCAAGCACTAGCACACATGGACAAGAACAGCAGCGATGATGGCTGGTAGGTAACATGTGACTTCTAAACCCCAGCTCCTGCAATGGTGGGGTTCTCAGGGGTGCCTGTCCTTCACCCAGTTCCTCTAAAGACTTACGATGCATTTTAAGTTGGTGACACTGGCAGGCCAATCACTCTCAGGGGAGTGGCCCTCCCGCCACTCACACTTCCCTTGATTTCTTTGGCTTCCATTTGCCTCCAAAACTTGAGAGCCAGTGGAAGACTGGGCGGGAAAGTCAGGGAGGTGGGCAGGTGGCACCCTCTCTCTGGACTCCCAGCTTGAGGGAAAGAGTGACTCAGCACTGCTGGGTGTTAGGTCAGGGAAATTAGGGACCGCCTGCCCTGGTCAGACCCAGATGGCTAGCTTCAAAAGGGCTCCAGGACAATGAGTCATCTCCTCAGTATCAGGTGGACCGGTCAAGGCACCACCCTACCTCGGAATTCTTGGATGGAGACATGTAAGCCCCTGCAGCTGCAGTTCCTCCCTCCTCCCTTTCTTGTTTAACCTCCCCACCAGCTTAAAAACTCACTCAACTTAAAAACTCACTCTCCACCCCCAGTTTGGAGCCAGTGGGCCTCACCCAAGAGCTCAGGGCTCCACTCTCTCTCTCTCTCTCTCTCTCTCTCTCTCTCTCTCTCTCTCTCTCTCTCTCCCTGGCAGCACGACTTCACTGCCTCCAACCTTGTGAAACCCATGAATCTTGTCTGGGAGCTCAGAATAAACTCCTTCCCTTCCCCCTGGCCTGACCTCAATTTCTCTTTTCAGCGAGTCTCAGACCAGGCAGAGCCAGTTTCCAGGCAAAGATGTCAGCCTGGTTCCCGTGGCCCCTCCTATCCCTGACAGAGTGACTATGGGTCAGTTCAGGAGCTCCAGGTGTCCAGACACATGCATTCCTGTTTCCGTCTGTCCTATACGTCCTTCCAGCTAGGAATGGCCCCATGTTTAACTCTGCCCCATAGGACTGTTGGGGGGTTGTGGGGAGGTCTCCATTTTGGTTTTTTGTTAATCAAAAGAGGACAGCTGCATCTGACCCCGGCCTCGACGCTCCCTTTCTTCCCATCTTGATTTGGGGAGAGATACCTGCAGTGAAGCAGAAGCTGACAAGCCAACATGTAGCGGACATGTGTGGGAAAAGGTCCCCTGGATGGCTTGGCTGAAGACCTTGGGTTTTGTTATGTGAGGAAAATAACTCCTTCCTGAGTCTAAGCCAGTGTAGCTAGTGACCCTTGACTCATGGCTGACCGCACTCTGACTGCGAGAGAGGTTTCCTTCATTCTTTTTCCATTGGCATCCTGGTTTTCAAACGCCCTGCCCAGGTGAGGGAGCACCTTGGAGAAGGCTAGGGGCCTCATTTCCTAATCAGCCCCTTTTTAAGTTTTGTCCCTGCATCTTCCAGGATAATGGGGGAAGAGGGAGGCAGACGGCGACTTTCAACCGAGACAAACCATACAAGCACTTCTTCCAGCTCTGACTACACTTCCCAGAAGGCATGGGCCATATTAGAAACCATGCCACCTCTTCTCCAGGGCATTAGGCATAAGGATGCCCAACTGTAAATGCCAGTCCACATCATGTCCTACAGGAACTGACCATTCAAGGTGGAGACAGTCCTGTGAGCACAGAGAGAGACTGCACCCATGGAGTGTGGTGCAGGATGCCCTGGGAGAAGACGGCGTGTGGCGGTTACATAATCTGTCAACTTGCCAAAGGGCGGAGTCTAGCCCGCCACTCAGATCGCATTTGATGACCTCATTTGGAGATAAATAGCTCACTGGAGGCCGGGCACACTCTGCTTCTTCTTCCTGCTCACAAGACACATGGAGCCACGCTGACGGAGCCAGAGTCCTGGAGCTAGAGGAGCGGTGTGGAGACCCACGCCAGCGCTGAGATGCTGCCACAGCCACTGGATCCACAAGACTGCCCACCCAGCGGTCTGTAATCATCCTGCACTTGGTGTCATTGTGTGCGTCGCGTGAGTCTGAAGAGGCATTTATAGACTGGTATCAGACACATTGGCTAATATTGGACTTCAGGACTTGCTCTGGACTGAGCTGGGATATCATCTCAATATACAATTGCTCTTTGATATAAAGTTCTCTCGAGTCTTCCTGGACTTGTTTCTCCCGCCTACCCAGTCTAACTCAGGGAGAATGCTCAGAAGCTTCTGCCTCTGCCTGGGAGGTGGAGGCAGGTTTCCCAGGTGGTTTGAGCTGGAGTTTAAGAGCTGAACAAGACCTTGCCTAATGACCACATGAACCCTGTATTGGGAAAGGGAGCAGGATGGGTAGAAAGCCCGGCAGACCCAGTCTGGTGATGAAGAAGTGGAGTGTCTCTGCAAGTGCCTCTCCTAGGCGTAAAGGTGCTGTTACAGCCGTAAGGTGAAAACTTTCTTTTTTGGGGGGGCGGGGGCATCACTGCCCTCAGGTGGTGGGAGTAGGAGGCCCAGCCTTTGCTCCTGTGGAGCTGGAATTGAACCTCCATCCCAGTGGGCCGCAGTCCCTTGCACAACCACGACGCCACCGGGGCTCAGCCCGCGAAAACTTTCTGAAACATGGGATATTGGTTGTGAGCAATCGTAACTGTCTCCTGTTTAAAAGGGAGCAGCACCTAGTGGCGGAGTTTGGTGACTTCTACACCTTGGATGATGATGGCTTTCCGTGGAGTTGAAATGCTGTCTTCATTCTGCATGTGTGTAGTTCGGTGTTGTGTTCAAAGTGAAGTGTGTTCAGAAATCATTTTTGCGTTGTCTTTTGTGACAGTCTAAAGTTTGACCACCAAGAAGCTTCTGTTGTACAAAAGTTCATTCAGAAGATTTTCCTTTTGAATCCGGGGTACTCTGAAAGTCAAAGCGAGTGTTGTTGGCAAATGCTAGCAAATGGCACAAAAAGTGTAAATAAACCGTTTGACTTTTTTTCTCTCTCCCTCCTTTCTAACATATCGGTGCTGAGGAGACTGTCTGGAGTAAAGTGTTGGTAGTAAATCTTACAACCAAGCCCTGTCTCCTCCAGTTCATTGAAAGTTCCACACTTAGGGCTGAGCCCCCGTGGTATAGTGGTTGAGTGTGGGACTGCAGCCCACAGGGTTGGAGGTTCAAATCCAGCAGCAACTCTCCAGGAGCAAGACTGGGCCTCCTACTCCCACCAGAGGGCAGTGATGCCCCCTCCCAAAGAAAGTTCCATACTTAATATGCTTACGCTTGCAAGAGTGTTCAATTATGCTCTACAACTGTATCCTGCTGGCCTTAGAACGAAAGACATTTCATTACTGGAGAAAATGCTTAATCCTGACTTAATTGTGGATATGTCTCCCTTCATGTAATCTAGTTTATCTCTATGGCAGGGACGAAGAAGAGTTACACGAATGCCTGTCGTCGAGCTGCTACATTGGGATAATGATATTTCAACTAGCTATTGGCCAAGGACAATACATTCCAACCTCAAACGTGATCTTATCCTTTTGGGCCATGTGAAAAATGCTGGGTGCTTCTAAGCACAGCCTGAGAGGCGGGGCCCCTACGTCTTTGTCAGGGATGAGCTGAAGACTTGGTTCATTTAAAAAATATTCTTCTCGGGTCCTTTGCTCACCAAGGGAGGCCCGACTTCACGCCAATGCTTTGAGAGCTGTGTTTAAATAAACTCAAATGGAAAGGGTAGGGGTGGGGTGGGGTGGAGTCGGGATTGGGGCGGGGGGAGAAACACCTCTCCCAATCCAGAGAAGCCTGCAGAAACTCAGGGTCTGAGAAGAAACTCGCCCTTCCTTCTGTTCATGTCTCAGAAATCCAGCTCCCAGTGGCTGTGGGCCAGGGGACTTGCTCCCTGAGTAATTAGACTTCACGAGCAATTAACGGCGTTCAATATTAATAGCTACTTAATACTCGGTTCAAGGAATACTGTTTTATTATCGATAATAAACACCAACCACGAGAAAGTCCTCTCTCTCCCTTTTAATATTCATTGCTAAGTACACACCTAGACTAATGGAACTGGCCACGGTGTCCACCCTCGCCCTTAGACAGCACCCCTTCGTCGTGATCCCTCTGGGAACCTTCAAAAACCCCTGCATTCTCTCGCGGCCCATGGGTGACTGTGGCGGTGGCCCCCCCTCTCCGGAAGGCGCTGGAAGGCGGGAATGGATCCACTCGTCTGATTTCGGACCCGACGGCGGGGAGACCTGTGCAGAACGAAGGTTCGCAGAGTTAACTTGGGGAGAGTCTCGGGATACTGTACGCATGCACACACAGATGATGACCTGTAAACAGTCAAGCACCAGGCCAGGAAAGCCAGATGCCATCTCTCGTAGAAACCCAAATCTTCGGAGAGGAGGGAGAGGAGGAGCGCAGACAGGGCGAAGGGGACACAGACCGCGCGCGTGGCTGGAAGGAATGGAGACCCGCGAGCCTCTCAGGGAGTCGTGGGCATGGGGCTCCGCTCCCCAGCTCCCAGGGCAGCAGCTGTGTGGTGGCCGCCTGGGGATGAGTCCTCTCTCAAGCCGAGACTCTGCGGCCACAAGAGGACAGAGCTAGCCCACCGGGTGGGCTGGCAGGACTGGACAGCGGCTGTCTTGGAAGCAATCTGGTGACTCATGGACCTTCCAGGGCGTGGGTGCCCCCTGAGAGCTGGACACCTTTGCACAGTCTTGGGGGCTACAAAGCCATGCAGTGTTGCTTGCACATTTGAATCTGTGGCTAGAAAATCACATCAGCTCGTCCCCCTACCCCCCCTCGTCCTCTCAGGAGTTGAAGCAGACAGCATCTGCTTTGAGCAGATGGGACGGAGGCCCTGTCTGCCCCACGCAGTCCACACAGTCAGAAGAGGGCTCCTGGGGCTTATTTTATGAGTCCACTCCTAGATCCACTGGAAGCACTCATTCATCTGGGTCAGGAAATTTGAAAAATAGCTACTTGACTGTAAGAGATCTATAACTTCACTTCAAAGAGGAGACCCAACAGAAGGTTCCAATTACAGAATACTATCGTTGCTATCCCATGCCAGTGAAGTTTTCCTGAAGGTCATCCAACAGTCATAGCTGTACATTGACAGGGAGCTGCCAGAGGTCCAGGCCGGAATCAGGAGAAGATGTGGGACAAGGGAGATCTGTCGCTGTCAGATGGATCTTAGCTCAAAGCAGAGTCCTAGAAAGATGTTTACTTTCATTGCAGTGACTGTGCCCAGATGCTTGACTGTGGATCATGACTGACTACGGATAACCTTGAGAAGAATGGACTTTCCAGAGCACTTCCTTGTGCACGTGCATCACCCGTACGTGGATCAAGAAGCAGGTGTGTGAAAGGAACCAGGGAATGTATAATTTTGTTTAATTCAGAAAGGTGTGTGACAGGATGATGTTCTCTGATCACACTTATCCAATCTGGATGCTGAGCAAATCAGGAGAGAAGCTGACTTAAGTGGAGAAGGATGGGGCATGAGGATCGGAGGAAGGCTGACTAACAACCTGTCGTATGCAGACAGCGCAACGTTGCTTGGTCAAAGTGAGGAGGACTTGAAGCACTCGCTGATGAAGATCAGAGGTGGCAGTCTTCAATATGGATTCCATTCAATTCGGTGTCAAGAAGACACCGGTCCCATCACGATCGATGGATGTGGCAGTCATGTGTCAATGTCATGATTGGGAGTGTAGGGGTGGAGTCTAGCCTGTCAATCTGGAGATAGCCAATGAGATCTCTGGGTGGGTAGGGCTTTCTATGAGAATTCTGGAAAGTCTTACAATTCCCACCGCCCCCTCCCCATGGAGGTGAGAGACTATCAGCTCAGTATCCGGAAGACGCTCTACTGACAAGACAAGATGGCAGCATGCTGATAGACCCTGAGTCCTGGAGGAGCCGGAGGAGAGGCCACATGGACTTACCCTGGTGGAACCAGACCTCAGGGGCCAGGGAAACCATGTGGAGACTCCTGCCAATGCTGAGCTGCTTGGGAGACCACAGAGAGACCCCTGCCAGCGCTGAGATGCTCTGGCAGCCCCTGTATACACACGACTCTGCACTCACAGGCCTGTGATTGTCCTGGCGTCATTGCATGTGCTTTGTGAGTCTGAAGAGGACTAATGGATTGGCATCGGACATATGGGCTAACACTGGACTTAAGGACTTGGACTGGAATGGGTTGGGATGCTTTCTTAATGTTCCATCCCTCTTGTATATGAACCGCTCCCTTACATACATACGCATGTTTATGAATTTGTTTCTCTAGTCCACCTGGACTCACACAGTGGAGAAAAGGTTGAAGTTGTCAAGAATCCTGGCCTGCTTGGATCCACAGTCAGCGCTCCTGGCAGCAGCAGTCAGAGACCAAAGTATGCATTGCATCAGGAGAATTGAAAGCCAGGATGCTACTTTCAGGACTCCC
>PVJH01045859.1:0-12160 GCA_004026705.1 Nesogale talazaci | reverse complement strand
TGAGGGTCAGAATTTATTTTAAAGTTTCACTTTTAGAGTTTAAAGAAGATCTTGTTCTTTTTGTCCAATATAGTCGGGACATTGTTAGGTTCCACTGAGCTGGTTCTGATGAATAATAACTATATGTCCAATGGGATGAAACACTGGCTGCTTCTGTACCGTACTCATGATAATTACCAATTTTCAGCCATTGTTGCAGCTTGTTCTATTGTGGGTTTTTCATTGATCAAGCATATCTTATCAAGCATAATGTTTTCCCAGCACTTGTCCCTTTTGTAAGCATGTTTAGAATATATGAAATGAACTTGTACCATTCTCATTGCTTAGAAAATTTTCTGACAGTATATCTTCCAACTGATTCTTCTGGAAGTCCTGGTATATTTATCAGGGGGTGATCAATCCTCTGATATACTCACAGCAAGGGTTCAGCAGGCAGTTGTGTAGCGATAATTTTATGTATGATAACAACAATATAGAGATCATTAGAGAGAGAGAGGGAAAAGAGCATTAGAAGTTACATATATATTCTTTCATGATACATGCTCACCTCCACTTCCCTAGATGGTCCACATGAAGAGGGAGACAGGGGAGTGGCAGTCTGGATAGAGTCAGGCTGGTATGAAGCAGGCTTGAGAGAGGCAGGCTTTTTTTCTATCCTAAATCCCATCACTATAAACTCTCTGGACCCAAGCCAGGCCCCTAATTACAGGCAAGTACACACATCAAAGGAGAGGGTTGTCTTAAAGGCTATATGGTAATAAGGGGAGTGGTCTCAGGAATGTCTATGTGACTATGTGACCAGAGTAGTGAAAGGACTAGACCTTAATCTTTGGGGGTGGGGGGTTAGATAAGCATTTCTATCAGACTAGGGGCAATTAATAATGGCTCTTGAACTGGACCCACAGGCTTTGAGGGAAGCGAGCCATCATCCTAATAGCAGGGGAGTTGGCTCCAGTTAGACAACACAAAGGCCTTAAGTAACTGGGACTTCCATAACAAATGCTGGTAAATAGTCTGGTCAATAATAATAGAGCATAATAATTGTGGAGAAGTTCTGTCTTCAGCCAACAGCATATTCAATATTCTTTGCCAACAGCATATTTAAAAGACAGTGAATCTTCTTGGGTCTTAATTATTTATTGTCCAGTTTTTGCATGTACCTTAGATGGTTTAAAATATCATAGTTAATTTTTTTAAGAGAAAATTTCCAGGTTCTTCTTCCTAGCCCACCTTAGTTCGGAAGATCTGCTGAAACATGTACACCATGCTAGCACTGATAGCACTGGAAATAGTGGTGTCACAAAGCTTTCCACATCACAGCAACATGCAAGCTACCACAAGACAGTGAACTAATAGACAAGTGATGGGATTCATGCAGGAAGAAGGAATTTAAAAGTCCTAATATTTTATGTTACTCTATATTGTGCTCCAAAACTCTCCAAGAGGTTTGTTGCATATTTTAATTGTAACTATTAAATTTCATATTTTGAATATACGTATAAGATATGACATTCTAAATATTAAACTCTAACTTCTGTGCTAAAATATGTAACAGTTTAGCTTTCCACGTTGAATACTACATACATATTGACAAACTGATGTAGAAGAAAGATGGTTCCTTTTAATATTCTTTATAAATTGTGTTTTAAGACAGTCCTTTAGTCAATTAAAACAAACATGGACCAATGAACATCCCTCTATAAAACTTAAAAAGAAGTTTTATATGTTCATGCTTAAGTAGCACAGTTGGGACTAAAAGGGTAGATTAAAAAAGAATCATTAAAATTAAACAAATAAATACAATTCCAAATATATTCTGTTCTTGGGTTTATAAGCAACAAGCCAAATGTAAACTCTGCCATCTGTCATATTTTTGTTATAAAAAATCCCAAACTATGGACATTAAGTCTTTCCTGACTCAAGAGACTCCAGAGATAGGTTCTGAGACATTAGATCTTTATCAGAGCATACAGCTTCCTCTTCCTCCCACAGAGGAGCTGGAGGGTTTGAATAGCTAATCTTACAGTTGGCAGACCAATCAATATATACCCAACAGTGTCACTGGAGCACAGGCACCAAATAGAATATGACTGGAACTCGAGATAAAGCTTAATGGTTTACTTCCCATACTTAATTCTTATCCTTTCAGCACATTTTTCCCTTTTATTCAGTATGCAAGAGCACTAAGACCTGTTCCTAAATACCATTTCTTGGGTAAGCATATGAATATTATCAAAATATTATCAAAAAAATGTGTTCTCAACTCACACACCGATTCTTTAAAAAAATAGTTTAACCAGGATAAGAATGTAACTCTTAAAGACCTTAATAAGTCTTATTAGCCAATGTATTGATTTTTTTTTAGGGCATCACTGCCCAGGTGGTGGGAGTAGGAGGCCCAGCCTTTGCCCCTGTGGGGCTGGAATTGAACCTCCATCCCAGTGGGCTACAGTCCCACGCACAGCACTACGCCACCGGGGCTCAGCCCCTGACAATGTATTGATTTTAACAGATTTTGTAATGGTTCTATTTAGACATTTGTGAAACGATATGTGAATAAAGCAGGCTAATAGCACGGGCATAATTGAGCTCTTAAACTCTAGAAAAAGCATTTAGACATTTCCTATAAATTGATTTGCTATAAATTAATTCAGTCAATAATGTGGCTTTTAGATGTACCAAAAATAACAAACACAGTCCATTGAGTTGATTCCATACAGTGGTTCTCAAACTGTGGGTCGTGATCCTCTTTCATAGGAGTTGCCCAAATCATAAAAATAACAAAATTGCAGTTATGAAGTAGTAGTAAAAATAATTGTATGGTGGTAGGGATGTCACCACAATATGAGGAACTGTATTAAAGGGTTGTGACCTGAGGAAGGTTGAGAACCACTGCTGTAGACAAAGTAAAGCTGCTTTGGTTTCTAAGACCATGCATCTTTATGAAACTGCCAGGTTCTTCTGCCGCACAGCTAGAGCGTTCACACCGCTGACCTTTCCCTTGCTATATGGAAGGCTTCACCTTCTGTGCCAGCTCCTTATCTTGTAATGAACTCTTTTTAATTTTGAGAAATGCTCATTAAGTTAACCATCCTCACAATGATACAACAAAGAGATTAATGTCATTCTTCTTATTTTAAAGCAGATTCTGAGATGTTGAAGGACTTAAAAAGAACTTACTAAAGGTCACAAATTACAGAATGTTGGGCATGCCTGCTCCAGAGATCATTGCTATCATTACACTGATATTAATATAAATTAGATTTCAAATGCTTTGAAATATTTGAGCCCTCTAGAATTTGAATTCAAAAGTTTTTATGACTGTACATATATGTATTTGATAGGGGTGGGGCTGCTGCTGTCACAGTGAATCTTCCATAGCTTTGATTGATTTTATAAAAATAATCTAGAACAATAAAACCAGCAATCTTTGATGCCGAATAATGTTTTCTTTTTTAAACAAGGGGACCGTATAACCAACCCTTCTTATGTTTCCCATCATAGGAACTGGAAACCTAAACTGTTTTGTAAGAGTTTTTTTTTTTTTTTTCTCCAAATAATTTATTTTAATCCAAAAAATGACCAACATTGAGACTGGCCACCCACATGTAATTGCATGTGGCATGCTATTGGCCAAAGAGGCTGTCCTGCAGGAAACAGTTGCACAATCAACCCTCACTACATGGAAGTTCAGGGAAATATTCCAACATGTTCCTGCCAGAGGCAACCATCAAAGTGGGTGCTTGCTTTGGGAAAAAAAGGAACATTTACAAGATGCCGTTTTTGCTATCATCTCACTTATCATAGTGAAAAGACTGACATTAGATGCACAATAAAAAGCATTATAGTAAGAAACAATTTTTAGAGGCTGAGGAAAACTGAAGGAAGGGGTGCTTGGTTAGAACAAAATATTTGCATGAAGCTTTATGTGCAATAGAGGAGTCCAGACTTCTGGGTTAAAAGAACAGAAAAGAAATCTTATTTTCTGGAACAATACTGGGGAGAGAATTTAAAATAAAGACCGGAATCAAAATGTATAACTATTCTAAGATATGTCAGCATGGATGGATAATTCTCTTCCATATGTCTGTATGCACCAATATGACTCACTGTACACAATTAGGACAGTAAAGAATTTCTGAGAATAATCATGTAGAATGCTACCTACATATCTGGTTGGTGGGTGATATGTATGAAAGCAGTGAAGAGAGCGAACAGAAATAAAGAGGCATATTTTTACCTGATTTTCACGTGCAGACAGAGCTGTGGCTGACAGTTTTGCTACCTGTCAGCATCTGTATTTTTCATCCCACTAACTGCAGCCATATGACTAATTTGTCTCAATAGACTATGAGTAAAATGGCACGTGCCTCTCCTTAAGCCATACCTGTAAGAAACTCCCATTTGCGCTCGCCTTATATTGTTATCTTCTGGAGCTTCCAACGTCCTTCGCTTGTTGATAGACTCTGTGGTGACATACTGAACTTCTAACAATGAAGTTACAGTTCAAAGACTAACTTCTCTGTCTGAGGGAGAAAGATTTGACTTTTAACTTCTGTAAAGATTTACAGTCCTACGAACCCACAGGAGCAGTTACATCCTGGTCTTTAGGGTGGTTGCGGGTCATTGGCAGTGAGGGAAGGTGGAAGGAGTTTGAATCTCTAAATTATCACATAAATAATTTACCTGCTACTCAGAAAAACTTACCAATTTAATCATACTGGACTATCTTGGAGTGATGAATAAATAAAATTCTATTGTGTTGATCTGCTAGAAATTTTAGGGTGGTTACAATAGTTAATGTCAACCTAACTCATGGGTATGTGTAAGCAAAGATATTTCAAAAACTCTTGAGGAAAAGGTAATATAAAAAAACAGGATTTTCAGAAAAGCTACAGAATAGGTAGATATGCTATAGACCGTTTACAACCAAGACACAAGACACTGAATGGAACCAATACAAAAGATAATATTAGAACCCCGACCTTTAGAGGAAAGGCTGCAAAAGTGGATTTGGGTGCTAAGAGAAGAAACTAAACAAAAGTGGCAAGAGAGGAAACAGATAATTATATTGTTGGTTGACCTGATGTGACATGAGCATCTTGAACTTTTACAAGCAGGATTTGTTCAGGAGAGTTGCCAGACAAATTATCACATGCCTATGGTTGGGGACTTAAAAAGTGGGATCCTATCTTGTTTTTAACACCCTTCTGGTGAGCAGAAGGATGGCTAGTTTCCCCACCAGATACCAATGACACCTTGCATAGTTGCTGTTCTGCCAGAGGTCTGAGACTAGTACCATGCCCTCAAGGATGTGGCTCCTAGGACATCACTCCCTCATTGATAGGTTGGTGAATACTGTCTCATCTAGTCAGCAGAACACAGAAAAGAATTCCATTTGCTACCAGTCACCCTTCATTCAACTTTCTCTAAGCCCCAAAGAGTTCCTTCATAGAACTAGCATCTTCACACTTCCCATCTTCTAAGCAGACATGAACTATTTCCAGATCTGGAACCCTGACACCATGCAACATCTGTTTTTATTGCTAGGTGTCATCAACTTGGTTCTGACTCCCAGCTACCATAGTCCCAGCAGAAGGAAACACTGTGTGGTCCCGAGCTATCCTCACAATTGTTGTCATGGTTGAGCCCATTTAGCACCACAGGGCCATGCCATCTCCTGAAGATTCTTCCTCTCGTTCACCACCCCCCTCCTTTCAAAACACAATGTCCTTCTCCACAGCTGGCCTTTCCTGAAAAATTATCCAAATACATGAGATGAAATGTCACAATCTTTGCCTCTAAGGAGCACTCTGGTCATATTTCTTTCAAAACAGATTTATCCTTTTGGCAGTCCAGGGAACTTCAAATATTCTTCACCAGCACCACAATTCAAATGCATCAATTCTTCCATCTTCCTTATTTAATGTCCAACTTTCATATGCATATGGTGCAATTCCGTAACCCCTTCTGAATCTGACCAGAGAGGATGTGGAACACAGGATAATATTGTCAATGTCAGAGAGATCTTGGTTGAAAGCCAAGAATACCCGAAAGGTGTTTACTTGTGTTTTATTGATTACTTGTGTTTTATTATGCCAAAGCATTTGATCGTGGGGATCATGACAACCTATGGGTCATCTTAAACCTGAGGGAAACAGGACTGATAGAAATGGTCAATTCACACTGGGTGTTCTGTATACCCTTTTTCTCCAGACAGTTTTCTCCTCTCTGCATCTGATAGTGCCTGGCTATCAAAAGACATAACTTTGGGGTCTTCAAGGTTTGAAATTAATCAAGAAGCCATCTATCTAGCAGGGACACAACTAAGCCTACATGAAAGAAGCACACTGGCCTGAGGTGTCATTAGGACCAGGTCACAGGAATCAAAAGATCCAAAACAGTGGGGGTCAAGCCAAACCCAAGGAGATACATGTTATTCCAACACAAAGAATGGGGAAAGGGACACGATCACCGAGGACAAATGCGTGCACAGGGAAAGGTGGTGAAGAAAGCTGATGGTGCCCAGCTATCAAAAGATGGAACATCTGGGGACTTAAAGGTTTGAAAGTAAACAAGCAGCCATTTAGCTCAGAAGCAACAAAACCCACATAGGAGAAGCACACTAGCTTGTGGAATCATGAGGTGTCAAAGGGATTAGATATCAGGCTTCAAGAACTAAAAAACATAACATCGAATGCTCATTTTCCTGATATGATCGCTGAGGACAAATGTGTGCATAAGCAAATGTGGTGAAGAAAGCTGATGGTGTCCAGCTACCAAAAGATAGAGCATCTGGGGTCTTAAAGGTTTGAGTAAACAAGCGGCCATTCAGCTCAGAAGCAATAAAGCCCACACGGAAGAAGCACACCAGCCTGTGTGATCATGAGGTGGTGAAGAGATCCAGTGTCAGGCATCAATGAGCTAAAATTATATTATTATTAATGAGGGGGAGTACAGATTGGGGACCCAAAGCCCATCAATAGGTGAGGTGACATACTTTTGCAGAGGGGTTACAAGGAAGAGATGAGCCAGTTAAGATACAGAGTAGGAACTATGAAATATGCAACCTTCCTCTAGTTCCCATGTTGCCTTCCACCCACTATCATGACCTCAATTCTATCACATAAATCCAGCTAGACCAGGAGATGTACAGTGAAGTTGGAAACATGGGAAACAGGATAGATGATCCATCAAGACTAGTAATAGGAGTGGTAATACCAGGAGGGTAGAGGGATGGAGGAATAGAAAGGGAGAACCAACTTCAAGGATCTACATGTATCCTCCTCTCTGGGGCATGGACAACAGGGAAGTGAGTGTTGGGACACATTGTACAGTGTACAGTATGAAAAAATAATTTGTAAATTACTAAGGTTTCAAGGGGAAGGGGGAGGAAGGGTAATATAGGGAGCTGATAATGGGGGCCTGGAGGGAAGGAGAATGTTTTGAGAGCGATGATGGCAATGAGTGTGTAAAAGTGGCCTGCATACAACTGATATTGTTCGGGATTGTGATGGGAGTTGTATGGGCCCCCAATAAAATGATTCATTAAAAAGTGGGGGGGGGGAATGGGGAGGCTTTTTTTTGTTTTGTTTTGTTTTAAAGAGGAGCTTGTACCAAGGGCTCAAGTGGAAAATGTTGGGAAATGTATATGGCAGCATGTGTGCAAATGTGTTTGATACAAATGATGTACTGAATGTTATAATAACTGTAAGAGCCCGCAATAAAATTATTAAAAAAAGAATAGGGAAAAGGGGAAGGAAGAGGGAGAAAGGGGGCAAAATGGAGGTGATGGCACAGAGGAAGAGGATTCTAACCCACCTGTGAGAGAGTATTGTTTATGTTTCCACAGAATTGGGAGTGTGCATGCAGACCTGACCACAGTGCACCAAACCTTGAGGGCAACATAATCATGTGGATCAATGCATAAAAAGAGTGGACCAGAGGGCCAGCCCAAATCAGAGTCAAAATTACCCCTCCTTCGCAGTATGTGCTACAGAGGACGATACTGAAACCTACTGGTTGGGAAAGAGGCCATCAAGCCACACTCACATGGAACCAAACCAAGAAGGAAAAAAAAGAAAGGGACATTTTAGCTCCATATCAGCACACCAAGCCTGGAAGACAGCATCCCTGCATGGAACTGCCAAGGCATGAAGGACTGTAGTAGGCATGTAGGCATGATGGCCCTACAGGACTCTAGGGCCGACAACAACTTAAGACATGCTGGCTCCTCATTTGGGCTTACCTTGACAGAGGACAATACTGGTGACACACGGCAGGGAGTTAGTCCAAGCTGAACACCCCACAGAGGGATGAACCAAAAAGGGAGTGTAACAGTACAGCAACAGGAGCAAAGCCAAGCCACAAAGCACCTAAAGAACCACCAAAATATACTCCAGGGTAAGAGAGGCAGTTCCTGAAATTCCCCTAGGACCAGTGGGAAATAGAAAGGTTAGCGAACAGACCTAGAATGTGGTATGTTTTTTGTTTTGTTTTGATTTGTTTTGGAGGGGCCTTTTTTGCTAGTTGTTATTATTATTATTATTATTATTATTATTATTATTATTAATTTTCTCTTTTCAATCTCTGTTTCCTTTTTGTTCGGCCTCTGTTATTGTTGGTTTGTCTATTTATATAAGATAGGCTGGGGAGACAAACTCTAGGAGAAAGCAATGGGACTGAAGGTTCCTGAGGCACTTGGGGGGAGAAGAAGGTGAGGAAAGGAAGCAGCAAGCAAACAATGCCATAAACATGGGAATAACTAGGGAATTAAAATCAACAGTGAGGAAGATGCAGATATTCTGGGGGTGTTAGAGCAATAGCAATCTAGCTGAGAGGAATTATTAAGCATCAGAAGAGCCTGATGGTAGGGCAAGAGGAAAGTAAAAGGAAACAGGAAAGATCTAGGAAGCAAAGCAAAGGGTAGATGTATAAGCCAGGTGTGTATATTTGCAAATGCATTAAATCATAAAAAGAGGTATATCTGAGGAATATCCAAAGTGGACTTGGACCCTAGGCCTTGCACACCATCAGACTCAACTGGAAAACACCTCTAAAGGTCAAAAAAGAGATCAGGAACTATATATTGGATTTCCTTTCTTGTTGTTGTTTTGCTTTTGGCTTTTGTTTTGTTTTGTCTTATTTTCGTGCTTATCGTTGTCTGTGCATGTTTACCTAGATAAGATCTTTACAGACTGGTATTGGACATCTGGGCTAAGCTGAGACTTGAGGGCTTGGGTTGGGGTGCTTCCTCAATGTTCCATTACTCATATATAAACCTCTCCCTTGTATACATATGCGTGTTTGTGAATTTGTTTCTCTCAACTATTTCAAGAGAGAGTAGCATATAAGCAGAAACCCATGGGATTTAAAAGAAGCACAAGCTGCATGGTAAGGGTTAGCCAAAAGCAAGGATCTCGGAACTGAAGGAATACCAAATGACCTGTTTTAACAAGTAGGTGAAGCCCTGGAAGCCTTTACTCCTCTATGCTGGGGAATTTGGAAGATGACCACTTGGTCTACTGAGTGGAAGAGATCCACATTCGTACCCTTCCCAAAGATAGGCACCCCCAAAAGTGTTTGAATTATAGAACAATATCACTAACATGACATGCAAGTAAAATTATATTGATGTTCAACGAGAGAATGACTTTTGTTGTTAAATTTTAGATTCAGATTCTGGTCTCACTTTCCATGTTTCAGTCAAGGATAGCACAGGAAAATGGGTAGACTCACAGTGGAGAGTCTTTCCCAACACCTTAAGTATTTATATCATTGATGAGGAGTCTAGAATCGGGTGACGTCAAAAGGGAGACACAAGAGCAAAGGATATGTGGGAAGAAAATTGTGGACCATTGATATCTGAAATCAAAGAAACCAAACCCCAAACCGGCATACCTCTTCAACATACTGACATCTGACACTGCTACTACAACTGAAGCACCAACGGGGAAACTATGAATACACAACTCTATGCCTCAACTGTGGAGTAGGATGAAAGTTAATTTTTCTCTCTGAATTGATAGATTTTTTGTGCTATTTTACTTGTATTTACTTATTTGGTTATCTAATGACATTCATTTTCTGCCTTTCTAGATGGATGAATAGATCACCTTGTAATACAGATATTATTATTATTTTGTTTTTATGAAAGAGTTTTTAGTTTGTGTGTGTCTGTTTTTATAAGCATTTTTTAAAATCATTATATTGGGGGGCTCATACAACACTTATTACTATCCATTATGCATCCATCCTTTGGATGTAAAGCACATTTGTACATCTGTTGCCAACATCATTGGCAAAATGTCTTCTTTCTACTTAAGACCTTGGCATTAGCTCCTCATATTTCCCTTCCCTCCCTGCTCTCCTTCCTTCATGAACCCTTGATGGTTCATAAATTACTATTTTGTCATATCATACTTTAATCTCATGTCTCCCATCACACGTCTCCCTGATGTCCGTTCCCCTGGGGGGAGGTTATATGTAGATCCTTGTAATCACTTCCTGTAGGATGAAGGCAGAACTTTTCCACAATTATTATACTCTAAAATATTAACCAATTTACCAATATTTAGTGTGCTAGCCATTCTCACTGAAACTCCCAATTTTATGAGGGCTTTGCATGACTCATGTCAGGATAGTGTTCTGCTTCCTTGAATCCTTGGGATTCAAGAGTCATTGTCAAGGACCCCTAAACAATATAGACCTGTTCACCTACCCCCGGGAGTCTGAAGTCCCTCCTTATCACATTCCTCTCCTCTTAGTCATGAGTCATCTCTAAGTCATTATCATTTTATAGCTGTTAAGACAGCCCCTGCTCGTGGGATGTCCTGATTGGTGACTAGAGAAATTATGTGCCCTCTGTGAGGCTACTTATAAGGAGAAAATAGTGTTCCTGCTCCCTCCCTCTCCATCTCCAAGCGGACCACCATATGGGTGGAGGTGAGCATGTTACCCTGATGTTATGCATGTCTGACTCTTATTGTATTACCTTCTTTCTCTCTCTTTCATGATTTCTATATCGTTATTATGAGATCTAATAATTATCGCTGCACAGATGCCTGTTGATCCCTTACTGTGAGTGTATCAGAGGATTGATCACCCCCTGATAACTTCCCCCTTTCTACTCCACCTTCCTTACACCCTCCACGTTCAGCACTGGTCCTGCAGGGATCATCTGTCCTGGATTCTCCATGTTTCCAGTTCTTATCTCTACCAGTTTCCATCCTCTGGTGTAGTCGGATTTTTATGGTAGAATTGAGATCGTGATAGTGGGGCAGGGTGGTGGTGGGGTGGAAGGAGAGGAACATTTAAGAGCTAGAAGAAAGTTGTATATTTTCCCATTGTTACGCTGCAACCTAACTGGCTCATTTCTTCCCTGAGACCTTTCTGTAAGGGGATGTTGCTTCACCTACAGATAGACTTTGGCTTCTGAATCTGTTTCCCCCCCTCATTTTTAATGATAAAATTTTTAGTTCTTTGATGCCTGAGAGCTGATCCCTTTCATTTTTCATTCCTTGAGTTCACACAGGCTGATGTGCTTCTTCCATGTGGACTTTGTTGCTTTTTAGCTAGATGGCCACTTGTTTACCTTCAAACCCTTAAGACCACAGTTGCTTTAGCCTTTGATAGCCAGGCAACATCAGCTTTCTTCATCACATTTACTTATGCACAAATCTGTCCTCTGTGATCATATCAGGAAGGTGGGCATGAAATGATATGATTTTTAGTTCTTTGATGGCTGATAACTTATCCCTTTGATGCCTCATGGTCACGCAGGCTGGTGTGCTTCTTCCATTGTTGTTTCCAAGATAGATGGCCACTTGTTTACTTTCAAGTCTTTAAGACCCCAAATGCTATATGTTTTTATAGCCAGGCACCACCAGCTTTCTTTGCCACTTTTGCTTATGCACACATTTGTCTTCAGTGATCATGTCAAGAAAGTGAGGAAGTTTCATAGCAATACAAGCACTCCTAAAAAAGGAAGAGAGTTTCATAACGGATATGCTGGCCCAAAATTTACAACAACTAGAACGGAGTCAGCACGACAATCCCACTAGTAGCAAAATAAAAGAAAAAAATAAAAATCAAGGCTCAGATTCAGGAGAGGAAAAATAAGAAAACAATGGAAAAATTAATGCTGCTAAAAGTTGACTCA
>PVJH01045858.1:0-12153 GCA_004026705.1 Nesogale talazaci | reverse complement strand
CACAGAATGATGGTCACACAATACCTGCAGGAGCGCGGAGATGTGGGTAAATTTCCTGGCCATCCGTGTCACCTCGGGTAGGAAAGAGTACAGCAGGGCGGTTTCCAGCTGTCAAAGCAGCAGCAGAAGATGTGGTCACGCTCAGACACACGTTTCTTTTACAGGTCAATCAGTCCCTCCCAGCTCACGAATCAACCCCCGAATGCAGAGCCAACTCTCAGGGCACCCACACCAGGAACCCTGTCATGTAGTTGTTACGCATTGGACAGCTATCCCCGAGATCAACAGTTTGAAATCTCTAGCCACTCTGCAGGAAAAAGACAAGTCTTTCTCCTGCCATGAAGTGCTACCGTCTCGGACACCCAGAGGCTGCCAGCACCTCTTCTCAGTCCTATGCCAACAAGCAAGTTCTGGATTATCCCGACAGAAATGGGGGTGACACTCATCTCTGCCTGTTAGGTCGAAGACCTGGTACCTAGCGTTTTCAAAACCAGCCACAGAGAGGAGCATTTTTTTACTATCACTGTGGGGATCAGAATCTATGGAGACACATGGTCAATAACAGACCAGCTAAGCACTGGCTTTATGAAAGCATGATTAGACCATGGAAACGACCACATGCTCTTCACTCTAACAAGATTCAGGAGAACCGGTGGCATCATGGAGTATGCTCTGGCTTGCTAACCCCAAGTTTGGCAGTTCAAACCCATTAGTCACTTTCTGTTTCCATAAAGATTTCAAAGGGAGTTAGGTTTACTTTGTCCTTATGAGTCAAAATTGACTGGATGGCAGTTAAATTTTTTTTTTTTTATATAATAATACTTTATATTGGAAACTCCCCAGTCATAGTTTTCTGTTTGGTTCTGTTTTAACAACCTCTAGAGTCAATGATAGGTGCTGTGACAGTGCAGTGGGTTATGTGCTGGGCTATGAGGTTACGGGTTCAAAACCACCAGATGCCCGGCAGGAAAAAGAGGAGGTTCCCGAGACGGATCTAGCCCATCCTCTAGGGGATCTGTGAGTCGGCACAGCCTCAACGGCAGTGCGTGATCGTTGAGAATCAGCTACCCAGAGTACAAAACCTCCAGAAGCTCTCCGTGGCCGGCAGGTATCAGCACTTACCTGGAAGTATGAGACTTCTGCGGCACCATCCGTCACCACCTCTGTGACCACTGATAAGGACTTCAAGTCACTCGACAGACATAAAGCAAGGCACGTCCCCGCAATCTGTAAAACAGCAGCTCTCGTATCAGTGTCAGACACAGCTTTACATGGAAACCTGCAGAGGATGAAGGCGGGTTTCCACTGAGAGTGCACACCGACCAAGGGAAGGAAGACACACACACACACACACGGCCAATGGAGACTTACTCTCTCTCTCTCTCCATTCCACAGTATTTTCTACCTCCTAAAGGCACAGTATAGGAGAATGCCAGAGCTTTTTCCGGACATAAAGAGCCAGCGCCTCAAAAACCCACAGGGGAGATTCTCACGTGTCCTGTAGGGTTGCTGAGTTAGCACCCACCCAATGGCAGTGAGTGTGGTTTTTCTCGAAGGACATGGTAAAGGGTGGGGGGACAATAGGTTTAGCCCAGGGCTGCTAACTGAACGACTGGTGGTTCAATTCCACCCCCTGCTCGGTGGAGACAGATGAAGCAGGCTGCTTCTGTCAAGATTCCAAGGCTCGGCAAGCCTCGCAGGGCACAGGTCTCCTATGGAGAGGGGGCCCCTCGGTGCAGGGGCTTGGGGTTCACTTGTAGGGTTTGCTACGCACAAAGACGGACAGTGATGAGGAGGATCGGAATGTAGCAGCTGGCTTCCACGGCCGTGAGCATGCGCTACTTTTGATGGCTAGCTGTGTTTCTATCAGAAACGGTACCTCTATGGAATCTGCCACAACCGGGCTACCCAAAGCGGGCGATACCGCCCCCTGGAGGTGTCTGCAAAAGCAGATCCTGCCGCTGTCCTGGATGATGGATAATGGGCTCAAGGCAGGGCTCAGCACCCTTTGGAACACAAGAGCCGACTCTGCCTCTCACACAACTTAAAAATTACCTGCAATCCATAAGTATCTTTTCATAAAAAAGGGAAATTTAAGGAAATGTTATAAAATCAAACTATGACAGTTTTACTTTCATTTTTAATTTTCCTTCAGGGCCACAAGCACGTCCAGAAAGACCCCCAGTGTGCCGGCCGCTGGGCTGGCATACATGTGTTTTCATTGCCAGGGGAGCGAGCCTTCATTCTTTTTTTGTTTTTTCCCCTGAAAAGGGGACAGATAAGTTTGGGCACATAGGCTCTAAACCATAATCAAGGACGTGACAACAATCTTTTGGTTCAAAAACAAAACAAAATCTTAACTGAAATACACCACTGTGAGCTGAGCCCCGGTGGTGTAGTGGTTGTGCGGCCCACTGGGTTGGTGGTTCAAATCCAGCAGCAGCTCTCCAGGAGCAAGGCTGAGCGTTCTACTCCCATCAGAGGGCAGAGATGCAGCCCTCCCCAAAAAAGAAATACACCACTGTTCTTCGGTGCTGTCAGGTCCGTCGGAGTGACCATGGGTCCAACAGCAATGCATGAGCGGCTCCCAAGCATCACACGCTCACACACACTCACACCCCCCCCCACACACACACTCACATACACACACACGCACACACACACACACACACACACACCAAGGCCGTTTGATTCTCCTGAGAAAACAATCCCCTTCCGATTGAACAGCTAATCATGCAAACGTCGGACAGGTTCCATTCCTTTTTCCATCTGACAGTGGGCTGTTAGTCCCTGGTCCGTAAGAAAGCATGCTTTCCGGGAAGAACTCACCCCGGTGACGCGTGCAATTTTGAACATTCCGTAGGCGTAAAGCTCAATGAAGCCAGAGCTGCCTCCGAGGACAAGGATGTTAAGCCTGCGGGGGAATGAGGCAACAAGCTGAGGGCTCCTGCAAAGAGCCAGACACCACGGTTCTTAGGCCCAGACGGGGAGGGCTGCTCTCCTCTAAAGCACATGCAAGAGCTGTCCTGTGGGGGGCGCTGCCGGGACTCACGGGGCTGGGGTTGCTGAGCCCGCTCTCTGGCCAGTCCCTGCCGGCTGGTTCTTTACGACCATGCCTTTCCAACACATGAAGAATGTGGTATGAACAGCAGCATCATACGATACTGTTGCCCACATCAAGGACCCGATTCCCAGTTTATTCCAAGTGTGCCCTCAGTTTGAGCCCTTCTGGGGCCAGACGACACATGATGGGCTTCAAGTTTGGAGCTGGACGGCGTCTACCCTCCCTGAGTCTCCAGTGCAACCGTGAAGCCGAAGGGCGCCACAGGGAAGAGGGAACCAAGGAGGACCAGGCGGTGAGGGAAACCAACACCTGGCAGACAGAAATGCCCATCTGTTGTCTGGCGCTGCTCACGTTGGCAGGGAAATGGCATGAAGGAGAAAGAGCTTGAGAAACGGCCACAAAGGTTAATGGCGACCAGGAGGAATCAGCCGGGCTACTGAAGATCGAGGCAAGATCTACCTGACATCGCCCAGGAGCTTAATAATTTCATCCGAGTTTTCTTCACTAAAATATAAGAGACAGTACGGTTACTCTTCCACAAACCACAAAAGATTAGCTTATTTAAAAGGAGGAGAAGAAAAGCATGTCTCACCTAAATATTTTGGAGGTGTTGCTGTAACTAGAGAAAATCAGAGATGAGGGTTAAGATGCAGTCTGACCAAGGATTTCTTTCTAAAAACTTGTGAATGATCTCAGATATGGTAAGAGGAGGAGGGGTGGGGTGGGGGCAGGGATCTGCAGCTTCCCCTCTGGAGAACCCCGAGGGGGCACTTACTGTTTGGGCAGCGTGGGCAGCCGGGGCAGAAGAAGGTTGGACTCGTCCTCAGCATTATAGAAGGAGGTCAGCACACTAGGGAGGAAGCACAGGGACGCAGTGCCCACAGCACAGCCTTAGCTTCCGAGGGAAGGAAGGGAAAACACAAGTCTGTCCTGGACCCTGAGGCAGAACGGACAGATGAGCAAGGGCTGTGGGAAATGGCTTTCGTTGCTTCAGAAGTCTTTTGCTAGCGACTGGAGTTGCTGGAGCTAAAGTCTAGAAATGTCAATATTAAAAGTAAGACATTGAAATAGCTGTTGTTTTTTTTTAACATCCCGGTGTTGTAGTGGTTAGGCATTGGGCTGTGATGCCAAAGGTGGCAGTTCGAAAGCACTGGCCACTCCGAGCGATGGGACCCTCTACTCCCACAGACAGTGACTGTCTCAGAAACTCACAGGCAGTTCTGATCTCTCCTTTAGCGTCACTATGGGTTGCCATTGACTCGAGTTTGGTTTGGGTTTTTTGGAGACCGAGTGGGTTGGGTTGCTCATCACAGGGTCATCAGTTCAAGCCCAGCAGCTGCACCATGGGGAAAAGAGGAAGCTATGTTGTAAACTTTTGTGTTCCTGTGGAGATTTACAACCTCAGAAGCCCTCAGGAGTGTTGTACTCTCTGGGGGGACTCCAGGGCAGTGGGTTTGGGTAAGTGCCTGGACAGGTAGCGGGGTGTGATAGCAAAGAACCAAGGGGAACAGACTCTGTGATGCCAAGGGGAGCAAGAGGAGCAAAATGACTTCTCTTCCCATGAAAAGAAAGTTACCTTCCAGAAAGATGCCCAGTTTCCTACAGGGCCAAGTCCACAACCCCAACAGGAAAGAGAAAAGGAGAAAGGCTTTCTCTTAAAAGGGGCTTTGTTTTTGCAAGTGATATCAGTCTGCACTTTACATCTGAGGAATAAGTGTTGACAGAGAAGTTCTCAGGATCACAGAAATGCAGCATTCCAAAATTACTGCCAACCTGTCAATTTCAACTCACGGCAACCTTACAGGGTGTAGGGGTTCTCGGACTTCACATCAGTAGTTCTCCACCTGTGGGTCAAGACCCCTTTGGGGGGGGTCAAAGGGCCCTTCACGAGGGTCCCCCAAATCATAACAGTAGCAAAATGACAGTTACTAACAGCAAAAGTAATTTTATGGTGAGGGGGGAAGTTCACCACGACACGAGGAACTGGATTAAAGGGTGGCGGGATAAGGAAGGCTGAGAACCACTGCTAGACATCTTTACAGGAGTAGAATGCCTCACTTTTGTCCCATAGATGGACAGTGGGTTTGAACTGCTGACCTTCTGCGGAGCACTCAATACTCAACACACTGTGCTATCAGGGTTCCTTTTAGTGGCACACGGTGAAGTCTTCAGATACGGGGACTTAAGATTTAAGTCTCATCCACAAAGCCCCACTAACTATGTCAGAATCAAGAGCAATCCCAAAGACCACTTCCATCATTTAGTTATGGACTCAACGTGCAAGCCGAGCCCTTTGGTCCCAAGATGAAAAGGGGCGGTTCTGCAGGAGAAAAGGGCTGGCGATCAACTCCCATCGGAGCCCAGCCTGGGACCCCGGTGGGGGGGCGGGGGGGGGGTGGGCAACTCCACTGGGCTGTCGAGATGCTCGCAGAGTCAGAATGAAGCAAGCAGCAGAAGGGATTGGGTGAGACCTTTACCTAGTCTGAGATATGCTGGTTATCTTTTTCTTCTTTCTGTAAATCCCCGCCCCTCTCCAAAAAGGTTGAGGATAAATGAGTAAGGCAATGAAAATGCAGACTTGACAACCGTTGCTTCCCACGTCAGCAGAGGTGCCCCCCTGCAATCCCTGGGACCCCCTTTGTCCCTCCAGGCTGTGAGCAGAACATGCAATGGGAACGGTTGGCAGGTAAACGGATAGGGGTGGGGCACCTGCTCCTGCAACCCTCTATAAAGTCACCTTCCCCAGCCAGCTGCACCCTTGGTCCCCAGATGGCAGGTTATCCACCCAGCAAATGTCACACCTGGCTAGACCCACCCTGGCCATCTCTTTCCGGAAGCCCCCTTGGGAAAGTTTCCAATGAATAGTGAGGTTCCCCACATTCATTTGATATTAGCTAAGTGAATTTTAATTGGAAAGGAGGCAGCAGGAGTGGGGTGGAGGAGGGAGTCGGAGGATGATCCCATTTTTTAAATCCCTTCCCCACAGCAACAAGCATGTGTTTGGGGTATGAGCTGAAGCCACATGGCCCTCTAGGCCATCTCCATGGCACGTCCAGTGGCTGTTGGCCACAGAGGAGGAGGCACAGTTGACTTGGGGAAAGGGAGAGACCCCCCACTGGGCACTCTGCACATGGAAAGCGTCCAGCCAGCCAGCCAGCACTATGGATACTCCAACAAGATGCCCTGGCCTCAAGCCCCGCTCCAACTCACTCACAACCACCCTACAGTGTAGAGCGGAACTGTGCCTGCGGGTTTCCAGAATAGTAACTCTTTACGGGGATAGGAAGCTGTGCTTCTCTCCCTTTTCTGCCCTTGGAGCAACTGGAAGGTCAAATTGATGACCTTGTGGCTAGCAGCCTAAAGCATAACCACCCTGTCACCAGGCCCTTCGGATTCTCGGACAAGATTTCCTGAGACGCACGCAGTGCAGCTCCACACAAATCCTACGTTGAAAAGAAACCAGAACCTCTACCAGCTCATCAGTAATGGTCATGAGGGGTGGGTGAGTGGAAAGCATTAGCTGTTGAAAATCAAAAGCTCAAGATGATGTTTTCTAAAAAGAGCTACCAGGATATTATTGATCCAGTAAGAAAAAATAATAATTTTTCCTTCACCGGAAAAGCGGAAAAAAAAAAAAAATCTAACAAAGGAAAAGTCTAAAAATTTTCACCTGGATACATGTAACCTCCAAACCTTAATTTGAGGTACCGACCTACGCAGCACACCCTCGTGTACATCACCCCCACCACCACCCACACGAGTGCATGCACCTTAGCACTGACCAACGCATCGCCTGTCTGGGGCAGCGTGTGGCGATGGCGGGGGTGCCCTGGCCTTACCTGCTCTCTGCGGTGACTTCCATCCAGTGCATACAAGAAACCGGCGCCTCCACGGAGAAGGAGTGCAGGCTCTCCGGCTTTTCCACATCACACAAAACGATCTTTTTGGTGTCAGCCAGAGCAAAGGCCAAAACTACAAGAGAAGACCACACCATCGCAGCCTGTCGGTGTTGCCACGTCAGAGGGAAAAACGGGCACATCACTCACTATTCGCTCATTTAAATACGTCTGAAATGTAGGTCTCGATCTGACCAAAAACCCGTCGAGTCGCATTTTGAACAGCAAGGAGGGCAGCGATCCTTCCGGGCCGCGGTTGTTGCTGGGTGCCCGAGTCGGCTCCCACTCGCAAGGCCCCTCTCCGCTCCTGTGCCCTCTTGGGGCCCAGTGCAGCAGCCACCGGGTCAGGCCATCTCCGTGAAGGCCTTCCTCTTTTTCGCCACCCTCCACGGTACCAGGCATGCTGACCTCCTCCGGGGACTGGTCTCTCCTGACAACGTGTCCAAAGTACATGAGACGAGGCCTCACAATCCTTGCCGCAAAGGAGGTTTCTGGTTGAACTTCTTCTGAAGGATCAGCTTGCCCTTTAGGCAGGTGATTTCAATTTTTCAAAGCCCAGGCTACCTTCGGCATACTTATGTGTAAGATGATGGCAAGGTGGGCGGTTTGAGACCACTAGTCGATGAGAGGGGGGAAGAAGGGGTCTTCTCCTCGTAGTAAGGGTTCTGTCTCAGAAATCCACAGGGGCAGTGCTAGCCTGCTTTACAGGGTAGCACGGACTGGGGGGCACCAGGCAGTGAGGAGTGTGACGCGATCGGTACACGCTCCCACAAGAAAACCCTGAGCACCCCGGCTCTTTTTCTGGCAGCCCGTTTACACAGAGGGATTTTAAACTGCATGGCGCACACAGCACTGCGAGGGAACAGCAGCTCACGGACGGGCGTCCTGGTGAACCTCACACACCACGTGGAGAGCACGCGGCCCATCACCAGAGCGCTACCTAGCTGCAATAAGACGGGAGTCGGAGGCCAGGTATCAGAGGTCGGAGAGCTGGAAAGAATGGGGTGGGATCAGATAGCCTTTTACCTCCCACTATGGAGCTCCTGGTAGGACAGGGCACACCTGCTCCATTAGGGCCTCTGAGGCCATAAATTGTTAAGGGAGCAGACTGTAGAGCAGCAGTAGGGATGAACTGCGAGCCTTGCAGCCCACAGCCCGGGCCATCAGGTGAGCTTAAAGGTTTGGTGCAAACGTTGGAACGGGGCTGGGGGGAGGATGGAAGGCCACAGGAGAATTGCAGGTGGGGTGAGCCCAATGGCTCAGGACGGGAGAGTAGATGGAAGAAAAGCAAGGAGTCTTCTGTATTGTATCGACTTCCTGTCAAAGTTCTCTTTGCCGAGAGACAAGACTCGTCCGTCCATGCGAGTCAATTCCAACTCATTTGGACCCTATGGGTCAGAGGAGAAACTGTCTCTGTGGGTTCGGAGACAGGAATCTTTACCAGAGTAGAAACCCTTTTCTCTCTCCCATGGAGCAGCTGGTGGTTTAGAACTGCTGGCCCAGCGGTTAGCAACCCAACACGTGGCCCACTATGCTACCCAGGGCTCTGTAAGATTAATCTAGGTTCTAGGGGAAAAAAAAAAAGTTAAATCTCCCAAAACAAAGCTCCCCAACTGGTCTTTAACACTCTAGGCTAAAAGATGCACAGGGAATTCTTTCTGAAAATAAGCGTGGGTTCTCTACAGATGGCTCTGGGGTAATAATATTACGAAGGCATTCTATATAAGGCAGTCATTACGTTTGCCATCTGGTCTCCACGCCAGACAGGTCACCTCCTTTCCTGTGTTTTCATTAGGTGGGAAACTCCAGACTCGGTGGAAACTGGCCAGTCGATGAAGCAAAACCTGCAAGAGAACAGATAACACAGCAGAGGTCAAAAATCAAGGGCAAAAAGCAAAAGGGCCTGGTTACCATCATCAGGTATTTTGGAAGAACTCGGTGAAACATTTGAATCTAAGGCTGGGTATGCACTGTGTCCCCCTAAAAAAAAAAAAAAAAAAAAAAGAACAGCGGCTTGCATTTAGAAAACAAAGACCGTTGCAGGAGATGGGGGCAGAAAGAACACCGGCAGGACTCAGCAGGTGGCTGCCAATGTCACATCTCTATGACGGGTCTCCTGTGACACGAGGTCCGGGTTGCAGGAGCAGGAATTGCCTGGAGGGCACCCAGCCATGTGGTTGATGAACACGAGGCTCACCCCCAGACAACTGGGGATCCGCCTTCAGCTGGGTCGCTTGCCAGCCTGGGATCTCAGACCAGTCGCTTAGCAGGACCAGGGGCCCCTGAGCTGGTATCAACTCATGGAAGCGTGTGGATTTGTCGGAGGGAGACTTGAACCTCCAACGTTTCCATTAGTAACTTGGCACTTTAACCACTGGCACCAGTGACTTCACAAACCAACCCCGGTGCTGTGGAGACCATATGGACTCCGAGCACCCCTCCAGGGCAGAGCAGAACCAGAGGAGGTCGCCCCCTCGCAGCGGCTGATGGACTCAAACTGCTCACCAAGAGGCCAGCAGTCCAACTGGTCACACACTCTGTCCCCACCCCCCCACCCGCCCCCCACTCCCCAACCAAGGCTCCCGGACATAAGTCAGTTCATCCCCTATTTTCCACTTCTACACCCCGAGGGACGAGATGTTTCCACAGTGCTCCTTGAGCTTCAGGCCACTCTCCCGACTCCAGCCAATGTTAGACAGTGCCACAGAACCCACAGGCTGCTGCACACACCACCTCCCCTCCCCACATCTCAGCCTCCTCCGCTTGCCCCGCACAGGAACTTGGGGGCCCCCAGGGCTTGCCCACACCCTGCACCCCACCCCACCCCTCTCTGGCCCATCCTCGTTTCAGTGGTCTGCCCTCTGAACTCTCTAAGATTCATGGACAAACCTGAGGCTGACAACACACCTCGCGCTTCCTCTCTGGTTAGGGATTATGTCAACAGGGCACTTCTGGGTAAGGGTAGGGCCGGAGCTCAACCTACCAGTCGGGTCCCAGACGGATGACACCTCCTTGGTATCCTAAGCCTTTCTGTGTAAGAGTGAGATATTCCGGGATCAATCTCTCTCTCTGCCCCTTTGCCTTCCTGCTGGCTGGGACTCTGCCTGGCTCCAGGGGTGGTCCCATGTGGGCTGCCTGACTCTGAGAGCCGCAGAGGCCATGTTTCCACCAACTTTGGACCCATGGGACTCTGCACCGCCAGGCCTCTGCTTTTCCTGCATCCCGTTTGTTTCCTGCATCATCAGCCCGCGGCTACCAAAAGGATTCTACTTACATCACACTTAGGGACTTGCTTCGGACTGGGCCGGGCTGTCTCCTTGCTCTTTCTCACACATATAAGAGGTTCACTGGATTTTTCTCTTACCAACCTGTGCTAAAATACCCTCTCACCCGGCACATCCTTCCCCTGCAGCAGCTCCTACAGTGGTCTCTGTGCACCCCACATGTCCCGTGTCACCAGGCCTTGCAAGAGATGGAGGTGTCTTCCTAGCTGCTCACTGCTATTCCTGGACCGTTGTCTTCTCTTTGCAAATTCCCTAACCCAGATTCGCCTGCAATCAGCCGGTACCACCCCCATCCTTCTTGAGGGCACAACTACCCCCATCCTAGAACGCTGGTGGTACTGGGGGCTAAGCATCAGGCTGCTAACTGCAAAGTCTGTACTTCCCAAAAGCAAACACCGCCCCTCCTCAGAAGCAAGGTGAGGCTTTCTGCGCTCGTACAGATTTCATCGTGGAGACCCCACCAAAGGTGCCTGTGAGTCAGAATGGACTGGCTGTTCAGTTTCGGATTCGGACAGATCCCTAGGTTATCTGGGCCACTCATGCTTCCCAAAGTGACTCATCAGCTCAAGCAGAGAATTCCAGAAGAACGGTCACTTGTGTTTCCTTGACTGTGCAAGGAAGGGCATTTGACTGTGTGGACCATCACAAACTATGGATAGTCTTGAGAAGAATGAAATTCCAAAACACTTCATTGTGCTCCTACGGTACTGCTACATGGATCAAGAGGCAGTTGGGTGGACACCAGAGAATACTACATAGTTTAAAATCAGGCAAAGTGTACGTATGACGGGGGGATATCTTTTCACCATACTTTTTTTGGACAGGGTGGGGGCATCACTGCCCTCTAGTGTGAGTGGGAGGCCCACCTTGCTCCAGGAGAGCTGCTGCTGGATTTGAGCCGCCAACCCCGTGGGTCACAGTCCCGCATTCAACCACTATGCCACTGGGGCTTACCCCCCTCACCATACTTATTCATCCTGTATGCTGAGCAAATCACCAGAGGAGCTGGCTTATATGAATAAGAATGTAGCACCACAATTGAATGAAGGCTTATTAATAATAGGCAGATGATACAACCTTGCTTGCTGAAAATGAGGCCTTGAAGCACTTGTTCAGAGATCAAGTACTGCAACCTTCTTGGAAGAAAACCAAAATCCTCACAACTGAACCAATAAATAATATCATGATCAATGGAGAAAAGATGGAAGCTGTCTTGCTTGAATTCACAATCCATGCTCATAAAAGCAGCAGTTGAGATCAAGAGGCAAGGAGCTGATCCCAAGACCTCAAGTAAAAAGGAAATGTTTGAAAATGGCAATATATATAAAAATGCGATTGATAAAATTCATGTATAGATTTTGTTATAAGAGCTTTAAGAGCCCCCAATAAAGTACTTTATAAAAAAATTAAAAATAGACGCTTAAAAAAAGAGAGAAAGAGGCTGAGCCCTGGTGGTGTAGTGGTTGTGCGCGGGACTGCGGCCCACTGGGATGGAGGTTCAAGTCCAGCAGCGGTTCCACAGGAGCAAAGGCTGGGCCTCCTTCTCCCACCACCAGACAGCAGTGATGCCAAAAAAAAAGAGGGCAATCAAAAGTGGCATTGCATTGGATAAAGGGGTCGGGATTGAGGACTAAGATACACCTGACCCAAGCCAGAGTGCTTTCAATCGCCTCATAAGCACGTGACAGTTGGCCAGTGAATAAGGATGATAGAAGACAAATCGATGTATATACAAATCATGGTGCTGCAGAAGAATTATTAAAAATACCAGGGACTGCCAAAAGAACAAACGGATCTGTCTTGGAAGAAATACAGCCCGAATGCTCCTTAGGGGCAAGGATCGTGAGACTTCATCTCCTGTAACTTGTCAGGAGAGACCAGTCCCTGGAGAAGGCCATGACACTTGCTA
>PVJH01045857.1:0-12148 GCA_004026705.1 Nesogale talazaci | reverse complement strand
CTTCCTGGGGACTGGGATCACCCTGGTTACAATAATAGCCCCCTCCCCAGAAATTCCCCCATTTCCTACCGCGGAGACAACGCACAACTTCCAACCCAGAGGCTGCCTCCTCTCGGCGGAAACCCAGCTCCCCCTCCCTCTGGACCCACGGCCATCAAGTCGATTCTGACTCTATGGAGGCTCTCTGAGGCTACATCTGTATGGGAGCAGGCAGCCTCATCTGTCAGCTCATGAGGGGCTGGTGGGGTTGAACGATGGGCCTGGCAGCCTAGCAACCTGATGCCGAACACACAGCACCATCCACTGCAGGAGTGTGAGCAGGCAGGGCTCCCTGCTGACCTGCACTTAGATATCACCTCCTCCATACAGGACCCCCCTTTCCCCAAGTCCCTCTGAATCAACCCTGTCCTTGTTTGGGCTGAGGATGAAGGTGGTTGTGATCTGATCCTCTCCCCTACCCCCACCCCACTCTGTCTTTCCGACTAGGGCGTGACAGAAGCAGGATGGAAGGAAGGCTGGAGACACACAGACGTCCTTTGGTATCCGGCTAGTGTGTCAGCTGACACTGCGGCTACTGTCTCTCCTCAAATGGTGCTGTTGGTTGCACAATCCTCGTGGCTGGCTGCAGACGGGACTTCTGTAACGCACCTCCACTCCTGTTTCAGGTGCCTGTGATCGGTCTGAGTCACAGAAAATGAAGCCCCGCCAGCCCCTGGCACTCTCACCAGTGTAGTGTTTGTGCCCGTCGTTACCTCCACGGTATCAATCCAGCCCCTGATGGCCTTCCTTTTCAAGCATGATGTTCACACATACGGATTGGGTTGGGACACCCCCCACTCCCACCCCTAATTGACTGTTTTCCAGTAGTAGATTGTCAGGCCTTTCCTCCTCGATCCAGAAACTCACAGACACATCGCCATCGACTCCCAGAGACTGTGGGACAGGGAAAACTGGACCCTGGGAGTTTCTGAGTGTGTGAGTCTGGGTAAACGAGAGACACTAATCCACAGACACTCATGTTTATAGCAAAGAGTTTTATAGAAAGAGTCATCGTATCTCGAGAAACCAGGTCTAGGTAGAACTCTGAGCTCATCGTGCAGGATAAAGTGTAGGTATCTGCCTTTGCAGCAGTGTCCCGCAGGGGGTGCTATCCCCCACTTAGGGAAACACTGCTGCAGCCCGTGCCCTTCCTTGTTTTCGAGACAGAAAGGTGTGTATCACGTCAAGCTTGTGGGGGAACACAGACCTGCTGAGAATCCAGGCTGTGCTGACCTCCAGGGGGTGGGGACTGATATCCATTAAGGAACCACATAAGTATTTACCCTTGGACCTGATCGCCCCACTGCTGGGAATTCACCCTGCAGACACATCCTCAAATGTGGAACGAGAGACCGTCAGTACCCTCTTTAGAGCCCACTGTTTCACAGGGAACAGTGACAGAGCCCAAAGCCCAGCCCGGGGGCGGACACGAGACTACAGAGCAACACAGACACTCTGACACACACGCACACACACTCACACATTCCTTCTTTATCTCCTAATGCAGAGAGAAATGCAGAGAGAAAGAAAAGGAAAGAAAGAAACAAAGAAAGGCAGAAAGAAGAAGTGGCGCCAGGCGCTTTGGTGGTCTCGTGGTTACAAGTCGGGCCGTTAGCCACATGGTTCATAGTTCGAAACCAGCAGCCGCTCCTTGAGAGGAAAAGGGACTTCCTCCTCCTGTGAAGAGAGTCTCGGAGCTCTTGGGGGGCAGTTCCACCTTGTCAGGGGACTCAGCATGGACTGGATGGCCGCGAGCTTGGGTTCAGATGGAGGTGGTGTAGAAGGGGGCCTGGCGGGTGTTGCTGTTGGCTGCTGAAGGCGAGAGCACGAGCCACTCTTCAGCACAAGACGACGCTTTCTATTCCCGTCAAGAGTGGCCGTCGAAGGCCCTGCAGAGTCCTGTGGGGCCGCGAGGGAGGATGGGGATGGTCACTTCCAGAAGTTGGGTCCAGGATGACTTAGAAGAGTCTCTCTTCCTAAATAGTTTGGAGTTACCAACCAGGTCTCTGTGTTATGTCTGAAATAATAAGAGAAAAGCTAAAAGCCCCAAAAGGGTATTTTTTTTAATTAAAAAATAAGCAGAAGCAAAGGAAACTCAGTGGTCTTCAAGTGGAAAAAGAGGTTCACTCGTCCTTCTTCATGGGACAGCTCGGTCCCTGCAGACCTTTACTGAGATGGTTTCTAGAGCCCCAAGGAGCAGGACTCTTCAACGACTCGAAAGAATGGATGCTGGTTAGGGTGCTCACGGCCGCCATTGTGCAGTTCTAAGTCTTAACTACCTGCTAGGGCTGAGCAGAAATTCCCCGTGGGCTTCTGCGGCCGTAACCCTTGATGGGTCTTCGTCTCTCTCCCATAGAGCGGCAGGCGGGTCCAAACAGCTGCCCTGGTTAGCAACTCAGTCTGTAGCCTTCTATGCTGCCCGGGCTCCTCATGGTACCATATCGTGAGTTCCAAATTCTTTTGCTTGTCTTTGCAGAATGGAGCAAAATCACCCCCCTGGGGGTGCTCACCCCCCTCCACCACCATCAATACATCTAGCTGCTGTATGCAGACCCCATTTGTACATTTGCTGTCATCCTCACTCTCGAAACATCCTCCTTCTACTTAGGCCTGCGTCCTGTTTTATCTCACAAGAGATAAGCAAGGAGCGAGGAGCAAGTAGCCGAGAGGAAATGACCACCAGGAAAGCAGTCAGGAGACTCTCAGAGTCTGAGAGAGGCGGACGGAGAGCCTCCTCGGGACCCCGCGGCCCTGGGCTGAGAACCTCCTTCGCCCAGGAGACTGGGAGAAAACCAGCCTCCCCAAGCACTGGGGCTCTGGATTCAGACTTCCAGCCGTCTCACCCGTGCGAAAACAGACACCTGCTTGAGAAAGCACCTCCTTGTGGCATTTCTGCCAGAGCCCCCCTGGATCAGAGGAGCCACCCAGCGACCCCTCGGTGGGAAGGACCACCTGCCACTCGTCCTTTGAGCCCAATCACAGCCACCTCCTCCTTTGGGGTGGCAGGCAGGCTGCCCGCTCTCTGGAGTGCCAGGCGCAGCAGCCTGCCCTGCAGACACGTGATGCCTGCCACCCGGGAAGACCTGGCTGGGCACAGTAATTAAAGGTGGCCAGAAGAAAGCACGCAATTACCCCACACTGCCACGCAAAGCTGACCCCTTTGGAAGCCAGAGGCAGACGGCGCCGATCCCCCTCACGGAGCGGAAGAGGAAAGGGGGCTACACTGGTACTTCCTCCCCCTCTAGGACCCCAGGAGCCCGCTCCACATCCCTCGTGCCTCTCTGTCTGTGCCCACTTCCCTGCCCTGGGGCGGGTGGAAGGGAGCGCTGGTGTTTATGGGAGAAAAGAGTCATTTCTCCCGAGGGCACTGAGACTGTGCGGAGGAGGACATGCCCCTGGTGATGGATGTCAAGGTGACAGGCGCTTGTGAGTGGCAGCTGGGTCCTTTTTAAACAGCATCTCTTCATGTGAGCCAGGGGAAGATATTGGAGGGGCTGGTGGAGGCTCTGCTGCTCGAGTGGGGGGAGGCACGGAGGGAGGGATGGGGGCGTGGCGCACAGCCTGTCTGGTGAGGTCCAGGGAGAAGCCTTCAGCTGAGCTGCTGGGCCTTCAGAGCGTCCCCGAGGGGGCAGGGCTAGCATCAGGGTGGCCTTCCAGGCCCAGGTGAAGACGGGCGATAAAACCCATCAGCTTCCCCGGTCTGGAGGCGAACTTTAAACGCTGACCCTGAACGTGTGCATGAGAACGGGGCTGCTGGTCCTTCTCCAAGTGTCCTTTCCTCCCTTGTTACATAAGGAATGCATGTGGCATGGATATGACCTTGAGGCCTACACCTGTCAAACACCGAACGCCCTTCAACAGCACCGCAGCCCGGTGACAAAATGATGAATGCAACAGAATCAGAACGGAGGAGCCCCTGGGAGTAACACACCTGGCTGCTGACTGGAAGGTTGGCCGTTCAAGTCTACCCAGAGTGCCTCAGAAGAAAGGCCTGGTGATCTGAGTCAAACAGAATCAGCCCCAGACAACCCCAGGGACCCCAGCTCCACCCTTGATCCATGGGGTGAGGGGTGGGGAGGGAGAGACGGTCACGGTGAGTCGGAGTTGGCTTGGTGGCAGCTGGTATTGGGTTAAAACCAAAGCTAGTGAATGGTTGACATAAGCCAAAACCCAAAACAAAGAACAAACCAGACTCGCTGCCTCAGGATCCACGCTGACTCTTAACAAACCTCCAGAAGGGTAGAACTCCACTTGAGCTTCTGAGACTGTAACTTTTTTTTTTTAAGAAATCTTTTTTTGGGGGCATCACTGCTCTCTGGTGGTGGGAGGAGGAGGCCCAGCCTCACTCCCGGAGAGCTGCTGCTGGATTTGAACCTCCAACCCAGTGGGCCGCAGTCCGCGGACAACCACTACGCCACCGGGGCTCAGCCCCGAGACTATGACTCTTTATGGGAGTCAAAAGCCATCTTTCTCCCCAAGGAGACTGGTGGTTTCAAACGGCTGACCCTGCCCAACACGTAGCCCAACACGCCGTCCCCCGGGCTCCTTGGGCTTGGTACGCACGCTTTGTTTTATGTTTGAAGTCTTACTGGGAGTCGGGGGAAGGTTTGCGGAGCAGACCCTCAGTCTCCCATGTGGCAGTTCGTGTGTGTTTGGATTCATCACAGCTGTTGCCATCCCCTCTGCGTCAGGCCGGGTGACCAGAGAAGCAACTCCAGCGACACTCGTCTATGTGTAAGAAAGCGCTTGCTATCGAGAAGTCATTGTTTATAAAGAAAACAGCCCAGCCCAGTCCCACTCCAGTCCATAGGTCCGATACCTAGTCCCTATGTCCAATTCCAGGCCACAAGTCCCTCTTCGGGTTCACGAAACCACATGCCGTGAGACAGGATGATTACAGGCCGGTGAGTGCAAAGCCTTGTGGATCCAGCGACGGCAGATGCATTCAGGGCTCTGGCAGTTGCCGGCTGTGTGGTTTGCCAGCAGAAAGGTGGAGTGCATTGAGTAGGGGTGGGGAGCGGGGGAGGTTCCCAGGACCCCTCTTTTGAGGAGGTCATGCCCACAAGGTGGCACCATCAGGCTGGATTCCACATGATTGGCAGGTTAGATTCCATCCCCTACGCTTCAAGTTGACATGAAATGCTGTGACCGCCATACCCTCCAGGCACCACCACTGTCCTCCTTATTCCTGTTGGATGGGCAGCAACCATGGCCTGGCCCCAGGGCTTAGGGCATGTGCACACCCCCAAGGAAGAATCCACAAGTCTGGGAAAGTTCCCAGGAAACTGCCAGGGGAGTAGTGGTCAGATGTCCCCCTAGATATCCCAAATAAGGAGTTTTCTGGTGGAAAACTGTGTGAGTCTGGGTACACTAGAAAAACAAATTCATAAACATGCAAATGGATATAAGGGAAAGGTTTATATATAACAGGAATGGAGCATTGAGAAAGCATTCAACCCAGTCCAGTTCAAGGTCATAAGCCCGATATGAGCCCATATGTCTGATACCAGTCTATAATGTCTCCTTCTGACTTATGAAGCACGTGCAATGACACCAGGACAATGACAGGCCAGTGGGTGCAGAGTCTTGTGTGAAGCACATGCAATGACTCCAAAACCATCGCAGGCCAGTGGGTGCAGAGTCTTGTGTGTCCAGCGGCAGGAGAAGCAGCAGAAGCATTCCAGTGCTGGCAGGCGTCTTCCCGTGACTCTTCGTTTCCAGAGCTCAGGGTTTATCAGCAGTATCCCGTGTCGGTAGAAGCATTTCAGCATTGGTAAGGGTCTCCCAGTGGCCTCCCAAGCATCTCAGCACTGGCAGGGGTCTCCACGTGGCTTCTCCTGCCCCAGAGGTTTGGTCCCGTGGGGCTTCTCTTACAGCAAATCCAGTCTCCAGGACTCAGGGTCTATAGCATGCTGGTGTGTAGTTTTGTCGGTAGACTGTCTCCAAGAGACTGAATCAAGTTTCTCTCCTCCAATTGGGAAATACCGTGAGACGTCCCAGATTTCTCAGGAGAAAGCCATGCCCACACATCGGCCTCATTGGCTATCCCCAGATTGACAGGCTAAATTCCACCCCCACACTCCCAGTGCTGAAATTGGCACAGATCAGTGACTGCCACAACAACCCTGAAGCCGTGGGGGGCTTCTTGGTTAGATGTCTGAGTGCAGACACGGACGGACGTTTCAAGTTCGCAGGGATGAGCGTGAGCTGAAAGCCGTGCCTAAGACTCCTAAGCAGTCACAAAAGCCATGCAGGGGATGCGTATGACCCAATGTTTGCTTGCAGTCGGCACGCTCTGTCCAGTGGTTCAGGCTGTGCCCTGCTCCCCGCTGGGGCACCTTTGATGTCAAGAAGGCCCCAATCCTCACAGCTGGACCAGTAGGTCACATCATGACCCACGGCGTGAAGAGTGATGTTGTCCAGGAGGTGGTCTTGCTTGGATACCCAATCCATGGCCATGGAAGACTGAAAGACACTGCACTGGCTAACACGGCTGCTCTTTCAAGTCCTCAAAGCATGGATGCTACTTTGAGGACCAAGGCGCGCCTGCCCTTGGTGAGCCGCGGTGTTCTCCATGGCTTCGTGTGCGCATGAGAGTTGGACATTGAATAAGGAAGACCGAAGAAACATTGATACGTTTGAACAACGGTTCTGGCAAAGATTACTGATCCATGGGCCGCCGGAAGGACAAGCAAATCTGTCCCGGGGGAAGAACAGCCGGAATGTTCCCTAGAAGCGAGGCTGGCGAGACTCCATCCCACGTGCTTTGGACAAGCTGGGGCCAGTCCCTGGAGAAGGACATCGTGCGTGCGTGCGTGGGAGAGTCGAGGGGCAGAGACAAAGAGGAAGGCCCTTGGGGGGCTGGATGGACTCAGCAGCTACAACCTTGGGCTCAAGGACAGGAACAGCTGTGAACAGCTCCCGGACCGAGCAGGGCTTCTTTGCTTTTGTGGTGCAGAGGGACGCTGTGGGTGGACATCTAACCTCACCATCAACATCCTGGCAGCTTAGATGGCACCTTCTAGAGGTGGGTCTTGGAAATGGCCTCTGACAGGTGGGCACTTGCCAGTCGCAGATGGTGTGGCAGGGCAGCATGCTTCCAGATGATTCACTCAGTACTCACTCACTCAGTACTCAGTCTTTCACTCAATCACTTACTCAGTCCTCACTCACCCAATCACTCTTTCTCTCTCACTCTCTCACTCACTCATCCACTCACTCATACTCACTCCTCACTCACTCACTGAATCTCTCACTCACTCAATCGCTTCCTCATCATTTCTGTAGGACGTGACACCAGACGGGTCCAAAGGCTAGAAGGGACTGATAAGCCATCAGGACATAAGGCAGTGGTCCTTAACCTTCCTCATGCCGTGACCCTTTCATACAGTTCCTTGTGTGGTGGTGACCCTCAACCATAAAGTTATTTTCATTCCTAATTCATCACCCTCATTTTTCTCCTGTTACAAATTGTCTCGCAAATACCTGATAAGCAGGATGTGTTTTCATTGTTACAAGGGGAATAGAGTGAGAGCACGGTGATTCATCACAAAAACAATATGTAATTATATATTGTGAAGTCTCTACTTCCTGTGACAAATCAATGGCATTTTCTCTGGAAGCAGGGTGTACCATGGGTAGTACAGTCGTCACGCTGGGTACTTGTATGTGGGCCTATCTGCATGGGGACTGACCCACTTGGAGATGGGTAGAGGAGTGGTGTACTTTCCGATGGTCTTAGGCAACCCTGTGAAAGGGTTGTTGGAGCCACAAAGGAGTTTTGACCCACAGATTGAGAACCACTGGTATAAGGACTCCCTCTCCCAGGTGGGGAGATGCTGACGGGTGGGAAAGAGGTTTTGATGACTTCCTGGGGCATGAAGGGAGGGTTGGTGGGACAGGAAGGTTTTCCGGAAGCAGCTACATGAGGCAATCCAGGCACCCTTGGGGGTGATGGCAGAGGGTTTGGGGTTGGTGGGTAAGAGGGGACACAAGTGCCCTGCCCTAGGGAGAGATGGTGTCCACCAGGACAACTCATCCCCCTGCGTCCTGTGAGCTCAGCAGCACATCACCTCCAGCTGGAAGACAGCAGAGGAGAGGCAGGAAGGTTAAAGCCCTGCAGGAAGCCATAGGTTGTAAACAGAGCAAAGGTCTCCAGGGTGGCTGGGGCCAGCTCCCTGACTCTCCCTCCCCTGTCCTGGCATCTTCCCCCCTTGAAAAGTACTTAAAATTTTTTGTTTGGTTTTACCTTTGGGGGGGACCCTCAAAATTTGTACGTAAGCTGAAATGACCCTTCTCTGCTTCCTCCTCTTCCTCCAGAGCCATTGGAGAATAAATTGCTGGCTCACGGTCCTAGTGCTGGCCAGGCCTGGGCCTGTGCCCCTCAGAGACTGCTGGAGCCGAATCTCTGGGAGAGTGGGGGATCCGTTGGTGCAAAGGTTCATCTTCAAGGTGAACCTGGGTGAGGATCTGGGCTGCCTGAGGGTTGGGCGGGCTTCTAGGGTCCGCTTACCCTGGCTTCCCCAGTCCGAAGTCCTCTGCGATCAAGTCCGTGCTGGCCCCTAAGACCCTTCTAGGACAGGCCCCCGAGGATTTCCAAGGCGGCAGGTCTTCAGGGGAGCAGAAAGTCTCCTTTTTCTCCCACAGAGCAGCTGGTAGGTTTGAACTGCTGGCCTGTCAGTTGGCAGGCAAGCGCTTAACCAGAGCGCCACCAAGGCTGCTTGGAGGCAGCCCACCAGGGAAAAGAATTTCAAGGAGGACGTCAAGAGAATTAGAAAAAGATACAACCAAGAAGAGAGGAGATGAGATGAATGGAAGAAACATTGTTACTGACATACACGCAAACCCAGGATCTCCTCTTGAGGGAGACGGTTCTGGGAGTGGATCACAGACCTTTCTTCTCTGGTGCCTCTGGGTGGGTTTGAACTGCTGACCTTCAGATTCAGAGCAGAGGGCAAACCATCTGTGCCTCTGGGGACCTAACGCAGTCCCTGCAGGTGTTAGCCCGGTGACTGAGTAATGCACCTTGCAGGGGCGCAATCTTCTGTCAGGAGGTGCACTCAGTATTCTTTGACAGCGTGATCATTCAGCTGCATGATCCCTCTCCTGCACCTGTTCTTTGTCTGGCCTTCCCAAGCAGAGATGGTTGGGTTGTTCGGGGCCGTGGGGACGGATCGGACTCAGAGCGCCACGGCCCGTTCCTGCGCATCCTCACAGCCCTTGTGCTTGAGCCCATGGCTGTACCCACTGTGTCGGTCCATCTGTGTGCGTCGGGGCAGACCAGAGGATGAATTCACAGATACTCGTATGTGTATAAGAGCGAGTTTTAGATAGAAGAGCAATCGGCCATTGAGAAAACACTCCAGCCTAGTCCGGATCAAGTCTGTAAGTTCGATATTCGGCCATATGTCCAATACCCATCTATAAAGTCTTCTTCAGACTCACAAGACACATGCAATGATGCCAGATGCAGGAAGATCACAGGTCGGTGGGTGGAAAGTCTTGTGGATCCAGTGGCGGTGGAAGCTTCTCAACACTGGCAGGGGTCTCCCCATAGCTCCTCCAGCTCCAGGGCTCTAGTGTAGCCCCTTCTGTCTTGTCGGCAGGAATGTCTTGCAGGGAGTGAGAGTGTGTCCCACCTCCAGTGACCCATTTATCTCCTTAGCACCTCCAAATCAATCTACGACCGGATTGACAGGCCAGGCTCCATTACTCCACAAGTTGACACCAGGTTATGTAACTGCGACACCATCTGTTTGACAGCCTTCCTTTTTCTCGCTCCCCTCTGTGTTAGGATGTCCTTGTCCGGGGACTGGTCTCTCCTGACAACATGTCTGAAATATGTGAGACAAAGTCTCACCATGCCTGCTCCTCAGGAGCGTCCTGGCTGCAGCTCTTCTGTGTTTGTTCTGGCCGTTCCCGGTAGAATACTTTTTGCTAGCACCATAGTTCAAGTGCATCAGTTCTTTTACTGCTGCTGTCCTGCACAGAAATAATTCTGGCATGCTGACCTGGCGTTCTGTGGCCTTGGTAACGTTACTTATTAATTATCGTGGCTGGTTTTATAGATCCCACGGGACTTTCTCTGCACATTATCTTACGATCTGTGAACAAGAGCAGCGTTGTTTCTCCCTTTATAATCTTCATGGCTCCCATGATCTTATTCCATGGGCTGAGACGTCTAATATCTTATTACAGAGTAAAAATGGTAAGAGCAGGCTGGCTTATCTTGGCCCCTGGTCCAGGATGCGGTGATTACAAAGCTCAGAAGTTGACTCAGATATGTCCACAGGAAAGGGGGACGAGAGGCTTTATAAGGATGCTGGAATCTTAGAGAAGGCAAGGACAGGCGGCGACGGACAGCTTCCCAGGAATGGAAAGCCCACGTCTGCTCCTCGCCTGGTCCAGGGGGCCCACTTCTCTCTGTGGACTGCTCTGTGATTGCCTTCTCTCGGCACTGGACCCGAAACGACACCCAGTCCCTGCATGGCTCCGCACCTAGACGCTGCGTCTCACAGCGACTTCCTCCTGTGCAAGTCCCCAGGGGGCTCTTCCGAGGAGCGTCTGAGAGGAGCAGCACGTCCAACTTCTCCCTTAGCTGCCGTCAGCGTTCCCATCACTCAGGGTCCCCCCCGGTAAAGCTGTGCTCCGTGAGGTGTTATCATGGGGGATGGCTCCCGGTCCTTGCCTCTTCCGGGTGGTGTCTTATCCCAGGGGAGGCCAGGCTCAGAGAGGGTCGCATGGAAGGGCAGGCACCCTGGGAGGACACAGTTACAACCCAGGGGGGCCCAGGCGGGGCTTTGGAGAGAGACGGCCCTTGGATGCAGCAGAGATCTCCACGTGGACTCTCAACCTTCACGACCGAGGCAAACGAACCCCTGGTCTCCGGCGCACACAGTGTTCAATGTTTGTGTCATGGCCGCCCAAGGAGCCCACACCGGACGAAGACTTCCTGGGGCTCTGTGAGGGTGGGTGGCCTCCCTGCCTGTGACCAGGACTCATTTGCCACCTCCCCAGGAAGGACCAGTGCCCTTGGCCATACAGATGTGCGTGGAACCTCAGGTTCCAGCTGGGGCCCTGGTGCTGTCACCTGCAAAAGGCAGCCAAGGCTCCCGGGCCACCCGGGCACGGCGACTGGGGACAGACCGGCAATTCTGTCCCTGAACTGTTTTCTATTTTTAGAGCCAGTCTAACTTGACTTCTGCATTGCACTTTCCGGAGATAATTTCCTAGGATCCTTGACGGCAGGAGTGTGTTCTCAGTAGCTGGAAGCAGCCTTGGCCCCACTGGTGATTGAAGGGGTGCCGTCCCCCCATTTCCTCACCACCTCCCGTCGGCTGGGGCTGGGACGGGGAGGTGGGGGGAGCTCTCCCTCCCGGGCCAGCGATGGCGATGGCCCCGCTTTCAGAGGAAGCTGCACCATGTGCGCCCCTGGAAACTGAGCGTGTAAGATCCTCAGCCCCCAATGACGATAGGCTCCATTGGGCGGGCTTTGAGACAGTGCACTCCTCATCACCACATCCACAGCGCTCTTCCTGGCTGTCATCTCGTCAGGCGCGCGATTGTTCCTTTGAGTTTATTTTGCCCTATTTTGGTGACGCTCGCTGTTTTTGATTTTTTCCCTTTCTATTTTTAAGCCTCGCTACGTTGCTCTTCTATCTTCCTGATTCTCCCTCCTGCATCTTAATCACCGTTCAAGGTTGGGTTTTTTCTCGATTTATAATGATCCCCCCCCCCCACACCTCCCAACCCCTGGTTAAGAATGCAGAGCTCCTGGCTTTGTTTGAATGTCAAATCTTCGGTTTTCTTTTTTATTGCATTTTTATCTTAGAACACACACACACACACAAGTTGTTCTTGATTTGTTCTGCCTTGGTGTGTTACAGTGCGAGCAGGGGAGCAGCATGGTCTCCTGAGGGTTGTTAAAAGCTACTGTTGTTGTCATCGTTGTTAAATCGGGAAGGCTGGCTTCCGAGACATTGCGGGTCAGACAGGAACTCCCAGCCTCTCAGCTTGCAACTGAGCACAACATTCAAGCTCTCTCTCTCTCGCTCTCTCTCTCTCTCTCCGCCCCCCCTTCCTCTCTGTGTCAGTCCAGCTAGACTAGACA
>PVJH01045856.1:0-12147 GCA_004026705.1 Nesogale talazaci | reverse complement strand
AGATTAGTCTCAGGAGGAAGCCATGCCCACACAGAGGCCTCTTTGGCTACTCAATGACTATCTCCAGATTAACAGGCTAGACTCCACCCCTACATTTCATTCATGAAATTAACATAAGTTGGGCTGAGCCCAGGTGGTGTAGTGGTTGAGTGCAGGACTGCAGCCCACTGGCTTGGCAGTTCAAATCTAGCAGCAGCAAGGCTGTGTAGCTCCCACGACCACCAGAGGCCAGTGATGCCCCCAAAAAACGAAAACAAAAAGTATATAAAAGAAATTAACATAAGCACATGACCACCACAACAAGGTTGGATATATAGCACACCACCAGAAGGATGAATACACAAGTTTGGGGGAAGGGAGACATGGACAGTGTAAAACACAAAATAATGACAGTAATATATAATTGATCAAGGATTTACAAGGGTGGGTGAGGGAAGGGGGGTGAAAGGAGCTGATACCAAGGGCTCAAATAGAAAATACTTTGGAATGTTGATAACATATGTATAAATGTGCATAATACAATTGAATGATGGATTGTTATAAGATTTGTAAGCTCCCCCCCCCCAATAAAATGATTTCAAAATGGAAACTCACAGGGCCAGTTCTGCCCTATCCTATGGTGTCATCATGGGTCGACACTGGCTGGGTGGCAGTGAGTTTTGGGCAGGAACTTTCCAAGGAATATAAGGGTTCTCATACTTCTAGCTTGTAAAGAATGATACCCCCAAGTGGCTTATGGCAGTAGCAGCGAAACTGTCCAATCTCAGTGGGAGCACAGCACAGGAAAAGTGCCACAAGGTCTTGGAAGAGTGGTGTTGTTCGACACCCCCGAGCTGGTTGTAGATACTGGAAAAATACGTGGATCCTGTGATACTCAGCAAGAGCAGGAGTTGACAGAGGAGAAGGTGGGACTTGGGGCCTGGCAGGGTGGCCCCTGAGCTTCCCACATTGGAAAAGCAGAGTCCTGGTGGGAGAGCAGGATGACGCTTTGGGCTGCTAATCTCCACATTAGCGGTTTGACTTTCTACCAGCTGCTGTGCGGTAGGAAAATGAGGCTTTCTGATCCTGTGAAGAGAAAGAGGCACGGTAACCCACAGGGACAGTTAGTTCTATTCCGTCCTCTAGGCTCCCTATGGATTGGAATCAAGATGACGACAGTGCATTTGGGTTGGGGGTGGGGCGGGGTAGAAACACAGTTAGGTGCTCCCGATCATCAACAGGTCAGTGGTTTGAATCCACCGGTGACTCCGCTTCAGCAGCGATCTGAGAGCCTGCTCCCGCAAGAACGACCGCCTTAGCAGCCCTCTGGGGCAGCTCTGCCCTGTCACATGGGGCCCCTGACAGTTGGAGTTCACTTGATGGCTTCCAACAACCACAGTGTCAAGAAGTCACACTAAGTAGAATCTCACCATCACTCACTGAGAAAACACGAGCAGCCTGCCGAGTGCTATGTCATGGCTGGGACTGCATGCAGTCATCTCATTCCCTATCAAATGAGCTGAGCAGTAAGGGCTTATCTTCATTTCACAAATGAAAAAGATGACGTGAGGGAGGCCATCCCTCACCTATGCCCAGCGGTAACTACACTGAACCACACGCCTGCCCCAATGCCTTGCCCGTGACACCCGCAGGCCCGGAGCCTCCCAGTGCTGGGACCTTCCCTTTTCTGACCTCCAAGGCCGGCACAGAAATCTTAATTAGTACTTCCTTCCCTTGCCCTTTTCATAGCCTCGTGCTCTTTGAAATTTGGGCCTAAGCATCAGACTGCCGAGAAAAGCACCCTTTCTGTCATACTTTTCTCGAATCCCATTTTTGAAGGCAGCTTCTGTTTCTGTCACTCACATTCACCCTTGCTGTTTCCCTCTGGGAATCACCTTTCTCTAATCCCCAGTCCCCAGGCCCTCCCTGAACGGTTCCTGTGCTCCTGCCTTGCAGTCTATGCACGAGCCATCTGAGCCGGAGCCGTGTGATTTTGAACCCCGCTCCCCGCTTGTTGGGCCTCTGTGTTGCCAACTGTTAAATGGGATCATAAGAGAAGCTCCTCTTGTGTAGCGTCGTGAAAGAACTGTTTAGACAGCACAGGTAAAGTTTCTGACACACCACAGAGAGCAGCGAACATGCTGTGCCATGTGTGGATGTGCAACAAAGCCAGGTCAGTGGGAACCTTAGGCAGGAGTCTGTCACAAATTCTGAGGAAGCAAGTGTCCCTGGGTAGTGCAAGTGGTTCACACTCTCACCTATCCACCACGAGGTTAAAGGTTCAAGTCCACTCCGAGGTGCTTCAGAAGAAAAGCCTGGCAATATATATGAAAAACAAAACAAAACAAAACAGCCTTTGAACACAGTTCCACTCGGAGTGTGAGGTGATTGAGTGATAAGCGATACCTGAGAAAGAGGCTCTTGTTCTTTCTCCGTTGGGGCCTGTTAGGCCTGGACTGGTGAGTGAAAGAAGACGGGGAGTGTCAGGAGAGAGATGCTTTTCAGCATTGCTTAAGGCTTGGGTTGGGCTGGGCCTGCAGTGAGCACTGACGGACTACCTGAGGCTTTGGGGAGCAGGTGTCCCTGGTTTCCTGGTGTGGGTGAATCCAATGTCAGGTGGTGGGAGGGGAGGCAGTGGCCCGGCAGAATGACAATATCTTCATGCCTCAGCAGGTTTTAACTTGTCTGTCCTCTGAACCTTCAAGATAGGTCTCCAAACTCACACTCCCTATCCTCAAGTTGATTCTGACTACTGCGGCCCTTGAGGACAGGGTGGAGCTGAGACTAGCACTTTGTGTGGGGGTAGAAATCCTTGTGGTAAAGGAAAAGGGAGGAAGCTTCAGTCCCTCATTCACTCCTCCCCTTCTTCTTCCCTCTCCCACTCCCTCCATCTGTCTGTCCCCTGGATCAGGGAAAAGAGCACCTCTGCTTTGGTACTAGACATAGGTCGGAATCTTAACTCAGGCAATTCCTAGTTATGAAGAAGTAGACAATTATGATGAGCCCTTTTGACCCCTGGGAAACACTAACCTTAGGATTAACCATATGAAATGGTTTTATTATCATTATTAAAGCATTGTTAATGAAAGGAATAGAGGCTATCTGAATGCCCCAAATAGAAGTTAGATGAAATAAATGATGTACTACTCACTTGCTAAAACACTAAAGCCATGTGTTGTCAGGTTCTGGCAACCACACGTAGGTCAGTGTGGGTCTGTGTTCCTCCAGGTTTTCAATGGCTGTGACCTTTTGGAAAGAGATCTTTAGGTATTTTCTTCCAAGGAAATGGCCATTTCTTCTTCTTCTTCTTCTTCTTCTTCTTCTTCTTCTTCTTCTTCTTCTTCTTCTTCTTCTTTTTCTTCTTCTTCTTCTTCTTTTGTAGGTCAAAGTGGTTGAAAAGTAAAAATGTCATATGACTCAACCTAGCAGTTGCCACTACTAAAGGGAAAAAAGCATGCAGACATCTTCTCTGACGTGAAGGTTCTCCCTACCCACACCAGCACGTCGCCAGCCCAGAAAGCCTGGCCCAGTCACAGAGGTACAGACTTTCTTGACTTGCCGTTGTAGCAGGGAGCAGGTTGGGGTCTGCTAGAGGAGGGCAGTCCATAGCAGAACAATTACCTCCTGGATTCACGTTAGGAGCTGGCATTAATTGGTAGCCACCCCATCTACAAGAGACTGAAACAGCGGGCGCCTCTGGGCTAGCCTCACAACTCTGCCTATACGTGCGCGTGTGCAGGTTGCGGAAGCCATTGCGTTCATCCATCTCCTTGAAGGTCTTCCTCTTTTTCAATGAGCCTCTCCACTTTCGCAGAGACTGGTCCCTACTGGTAACATGCTCAAAATCCACAAGGCAAAGTGAAATATGAACAAATCTGTGTTGGGAAAAATCTGTGTGTACAGACGTGTGTCCTGTAGAAGCCAGGATGGCTAGACTGCATCTCATATACTTTGGACATGTGGTCAGGTGGGACCAGCCCCTGGAAGGGCACATCGCGTTTCATAAAGTAGATGGTTGGCCAGAAGCAAGGAAACAGCGCCCCGATGAGATGGGTTCACATCAGTGGCCGCAGCATGAGCGTCAATAGAGGAACAGGACCGGGCAGTGTTGCTCTCTGTTGTTCTTATGGTGAGCATGAGTAGGAACTGACTCGAAGGTACCTGAAAACAGTCATTAAAATTTCAGAAGATCTCAAGGCTGAAAGGGGTGCAGAGGCATCTATTTCTCACCCAGACCAGAGAGCACCTTGTGACCTCATAACAGTTGATCTCCGGAAAGGGAGTAGGCAGAAGATAAGCTATCAGGGGAAGATTGCTCTGGCTGTTATTTGGGCCGTCAGGTGGGTTCTGAAGTAAGGGACCTCGTGTGCTTGAGCTCGTGATTGCAGCCTCAAGGGTCTTCCTCTTGTTCACTGCCCCTCTACTTTACCAAGCATGAAGACCTAGTGTAGTAAAATTAGCCAATGATTTATCTTTTTAAGCCTCCTAGCAACCAACCTATTTTGATCCATGTTGTTGATGAATGGTCTTCCCAAACACATACAGAATAACTGCTCAGAATAAACCTTATATTTACATTTCTTTGTGTGTTGGTATTTTGCCACCACTTTATTCAGGTATGTCCCAATGGAGACAGAGGTGTAGTTCTTCATATGGTCCCTGCCATGAGGGAAGGGCTCATAAGTATTATCCAGCTACTAAAGCCAACTGGAAAATTAAACCCATTGCTCTTCAGTGAGTTCCAGCTCACAGTGACTACACACACACACACACACACCAGAGGAGACCTGCACTCCAGAGGGTTCTCAAAAAAATCACAGGGAACAGAGCCATGCAGGGGCCTGGTTCCCAGTTCTGCTCTTTCCTCTCAATTCTTGCTTTTCAAGTTTGAGTAAGACAGGGAGGCACAGGTACAAAAGGTAAACCAGGCACCTTCAGGCCTCGGTGGCTCTTCTGTATTAGAAATATCCTCTGGAAACAACGCTTGTGTAAACTTCAGCATGCTGGGGAAGGGGAGGCATTGAAGGAATGGGACTATTTTAGAGTCGCTACTCATATTTTTAAACATTTTTGACGTCAAGAAAACAGTTTCTAATTCAGTGACAATTGGGGCATTTGTTTTGATTGTGGGTTTCACCCACAAGCTAGCTATTTTGGTTAAAACAGAGCATGTGTTCCCTAAAAGGTGACAATTTGATACCTTGTTATTCTCATTTTCCAATTCCTCTATTCCTCCCATTTGGGGGTCTTTGTACACATTCTTCCTTAAACCCTCCCCCTCTTTTCTTCAACTGGTGCTCGCTTACATTTTAATGTGAGCTCTTCATTGTTTTACCCCAAATCTTTTGAGCCTTCTATTCTTTGTGTTGTCATTGGCTGTCCGGGCACTGGCTCTGACTCAAGGTGAAGCCAATCCCAATAAACGAAGTGCTGATTGGCCCTGCACCATCCCAAAGATCAATAAGGGGTCAGACATTTGGGATCCATAGGGTTTTTTGCTGGCTTATGTTTGGAAGTAAAATACCAGGTCTTTCTCTGTACTCTGTCCTACTCTAGAAGCTCCACTGAAACACATTCAGAATCAGAGCAATGTCCAGACCTCCACTCACAGACAGGAATCGCTTCCACCCTTCCCCCATGCGCCCTGGTGTTGCACGGTCATTTTCCCTGCATGTTATAGTTGTTAGGTGTCACCGAGTTGGTTCTGACTCCTGGTCACCCTAACTACAGTACAATGAAACATTATCTGGTCAATGTCATCCGAATACAGGCCGGTATTTGAGATTATCATTACAATCACTATGTCCATCAATCTCATTGAACATCTTCCTCAGTACTTTACTAAGCATGATGTGTTACTCCAAGGGCTAGTCCCTCCTGAAACAGGTCCAAAGTATATGAAGTCTCACCATTCTCATTTCTAGAGGCATTAGAATACTTCTTCCAAGAAAGATTTGTTTTCACTTTCTGACAATCCATGATCTATTCAATATTTTTGCTAAAACCATAATTCAAATGCATCACTTCTTCTACAGTGGTCTTCCATATCTAATGCCCTGCTTTTAGATGCATATGAGGCACTAGCATATTCCATGGTGTGATGCAAGCAAATCCCAGTCCTCTAAGTATGCTGTCCAATATTTAAAGATGCCTTGTACAATAAATTGGACCAAATGTAATGTGTTCTTGATTGTTGTTTCCATAGGCATTGATTGTAAATCCAAGTAAAACCAATTCCTTGACAATTTCAGCCTTATTTTGCATATTTGTCCAGTTAGGAGACTTTTTATTTTATGGTAAGCGATCATCTATACTGAAGACAGTATCTAGTCTTTGATCTTCATCAGTAAGTGCTTAAAGCCCTCTTCACTTGAAGCAAACTAGGTTGTGGCATGTACATATTACAGATTGTTAGAGTCTTTCACCAATCCTAATGTTGTGTCCTTCTGATAGTCCAACCACTCATTTCATTTGGTCATTATACAGACTGAACAAGAACACCAAAAGGACAGAGCACTGGCTCACACCTGTTCCAACATTAAACTGTGTAGTGTCTCATAGTTCTCTTGGAGAATGAGGGCTTCTTCATCAATGGAATATCAGGGAATTCCTGACATTTTCAATGTTAACCATCATCTGTTATGATCCACACAGTGAGTACCTTTGCACTGTCAATAACCCAGAAGTGTATAACTTCCAGGTATTCTCTGCTTTCAGTCAAGATCCATCTGACATCGACAACGTTATCCCTCTTTCCAATTAAGTCCTCTTCTGAATCTGGCTTCAATTCATGACAGTTCCCTGTTGATGTGTTGCTGCAACTGGTTTTGAATTATCTTCAGCACAATTCTATTTGCATGTGACATTGATGATAATGTTTGATAATTTACACATTCTGTTGAATCATCTTTCTTTGGAATGGGCAAAAAATGTGAAAGGTGGTCAGTCAGTTGTCTTCCAAATTTCTTGGCAGAGGCAAGTGAATGCTTTTCATGCTGGCATTAATTTGTTGAAACATTTTAATTGGCATTGCAGCATTTCTGGCAAGCTTGCTTTTTGGGTTTTTGTTTTTGTTTTTTTGTTGTTTCTGTCAAAGCTCCTTCCTTCAATACCATTGGTTCTGACTCGTACACTGCCTCCTGAAATGACTTAGTGCTGACCAATCTTTTTGAAAAACAGTGATGCTGTGAATTCCTTCCATCGTCATTTGATGCTTTCTGAATCATTCAATATTTTGCTAAGCATGGCCATTGAGTCTATTCTAACCAGTGACCCTATAGTACAGTGTAGAACAGTCTCTGTGCATTTCTGAGATGCTAAGCTTTTACTAAAGTAGAAATCTCCAACCCTCTCCCCAGAAGTAGTTGCTGGTGTCAAATTGCTGACATAGCAGTTATCAACCCAACAGGTAACCACTATGCTACCACACCTCCTGATATTTTGCCAAAGGAATCCTTAAGTATTAAAACTTGAAATTTGAATTTTGTTCCACTTCTAGCTTGAGGAATGCTAAGCATGTTCTTCCTATTAGATTTTCTAACTCATGGTCTTTGCACATTTCTGTGTGTTACATCCCATGAGGTATACCGATATCGCTGTGGCTTGTGTTGAAAAAATTATTTGCAATGAACAAATCATTGCTCCTACAAAATGCAATCTGGTGATGCCTGGCATTGTTTCTAACCCCAAGAACATATATTTCAACGATGGATCGCTCTTCTTTGTTTCCCATTTCCTAATTCAAATCATCAGTTTTAATAAGGCATCTTTATTGAATGTTGGTCAACTTCAGACTGCAGAAGTTAGTAAAAATCTTCAATGTCTTCATCTTTGGCATGAGTAATTGGTGCATGAATTTGAATAACTATCTTCCTTATTGGCATAGAATGTTGTCCTATCACTGATGGCATTATATTTCAGTATAGATCTTGGAATATTGATGAATGATGATGAATTCAATGATGATGAGTTTACTGACATCCATCTTCAATTGGTCACTCGCAGCAAGGTAGAACCTCCAATTATTCAATTCAAAAAGTCAACACCAGCCTATTTCAGCTCACTAATGCCTATATTACCAGTGTTTACATGTTCCATTAATTTTGGGGGCCAGCACAAACACAGTCCCCCACTACTACAGATTATGCAAATTTCCCACATTTGGGAAAATCCCAGGAGTTAGTACATCCAGGCCCCTGAAATGGATGAGTCTTACTCTGGGAAAACCTTTGTGATCATAGATAGTATCTCTTCTGCCGGATAAGTATAGTTTTGGATGACTTTTCTTTTCCTAAATTCATATTTCGTACACTCCATATTCTAATTATTAACTGATATTTTCCCCTGTTTGTTCTCATTTTGAATGCTGCCACGTCAGCAAATGAGGGTCCTGAGAGCTTTTCTCCATCTGCTTCATTGAGGCCAACTGTACTTTGAAGAGACAGTTCTTCTCTTGTTGTATTTGGAGTGCTTCCAACCCAACAGGTCCATCTTTCAGCATGATAACCCAACAAAATTCTGCTGCTATTCCTAAGACTTTCATGGCCCATTTTCTTAAAAGAGGATTGCTTGGTCCTTCCTTCTAGTCTGTCTTAGTCTAGAAGCTCTGTTGAAACCTGTCCACCATGGGTGACCCTGCTAGTATTTGAAATTCTGGTGGCATATCTCCCATCACCATGGCAACACGAAAGCCATCACAGTTCAATGTACCAACAGACAAGTGGTGGCATCATGATTGCCACTATTCTTCATAGCAAGTAGCATCAGCTCAGCCTCATTTTCCTCTGTGTCTAGGGAGCATCCGTCTCTCCCATTGGGTTCCAAGCTCTGGGGCAACAGGTATCACGCAGGCTCGGCTCTGTTCTTCACTGTCCCAGGGCTTAATCGGATTCACAGTACATTTCTCACAGTCACCCATGTTTGTTAAATGCCTGGATTAATTATCCAATAAATCATCATATGATTAATTCAATAAATGTGCTCATCAGCGAGTGAAACTTAGACCTTCCCCTGTGGGAATAAGATGTGTGCGTGTTATATGCAGACAGGGATGGAGTGACGACACCTCCCTAACAACTGGACAGGAAGAGAAGAAACAGCCCTTTGGCGTGAGCATATCCACAACTCAATGTAAAATTTTGGAAAGGAGATTGTAACACATTCCAGCATTTCATAGGAAAGTTTCCATCCTTCAACAGGGATTCCCAGGAGACGACCTTGAACTTTGGACAGGGCTAACAGTCCAGAGTGAGCAGGAGCGTCAGTGATTAGTTGGAAATCAACAATAACAGTGCAAGCAGAAGAGATCTTAGACACCTTCCGCTCTCTGTGGATCTTAGTCCCAGAGCCTGGCGCCAGCCTTGCTCAGGGGAGTGCCTGCGTTCATGGCTGGCTTTGCCTGGCACTGAGTGTCTGCAAGACGGCAGCAACCACCACAGAGGGAAAGATCGAGGACATTTTGTTTGGGTGACACACACCTCCCACACGGCAATTTCTCGGCTGTACACACTTCTCACTCACTGCTAAACTGGGTGGAACCTTATTTAACCTTTCAAGTTCCATTATCTAGAAGAAATATCTTTTGTGGAATATACAAAGAGTGATCATTATTGTCATCTGCTTAGGTGTGCCTCCTGACTTATAAAGTGTTCAAGTTATGACTGACCACACTTTAAGAGCAACTGTTTCATTGCGTTTGGACATCTCATTACTAATATACACTATCTGTTGATATCACAGTGTGGAATTTACAGCTTCTGTCAGTGTTAGGTCTTCACTCACAGGTGCCAAAGATGGGATTTGAGGAGCACACAGAGAGAGTATGCCCTCAAAGAATTAAATTATCTTGCCAGGATGTGCTTAGTAAAAAGCCCTTCAGGATCCATGGAATATAAACTCACTCAATTTAACTCATGTAAATAGGAAAAGAAATAGACCATGCAATCTAAGATTAAGAAATAGAGCTTAGCCAGGGACCCAAAAGTCAGGATCATAAATTCCATTTCATTTTATACATGCCCTATAGGACAGGGTTCAATTGCTACGTAGGTTTTCAACACTGTAGATCTTTATGGGAGCAGACAGCCTCATTTTTCTCCATCATAATAGCTTGTGTGTTTGAACCTTCAACCTTGTATTTAACAGGCCATTGCTTAGCATGCTGTGCTATCAGGGCTCCTTGCTGGGTTCCATAGACATTGTTATTGTTGTGCCGTGGAATTAATTCCAACACCTAGCAACGCCGTGTGATAGAGTGGGGCATCTCCACAGGATTTCCTAGTGTGGAGGACTGCTGGCAAGTTAGGTTGCAAGTTAGGCTCCAGCCCCCAATTGCTCCTGGGGGAAAGATGATACTTCCCATTCCCAGAAAGGGTTACTGTTTCACAAACCCCTTGGGGCAGGTCTACCATGTCCTATGGCATGTGAGAGTGAGAATCTCTAGAGAAGCAGAGAGTCAAGTCTTTCTCCTGGGGAGCCTCTGGGTTGAACTACAAACCTTTCAGTTAGCAGTTGAACATAAAGCAATTACACCTCCAGATCTCTCTCCATGGGCACCAGAATGGGAACACTAGGCAAAAAGGTCACCTCGCTCTCACTCAGCATTTTTCAGCATGCTTATTGATCTTGTGCTCCATCCAAATCTTCATCATCACCTGCAAGATCAAGTGCCCACCACTAACTGGATCCTCATGGTAGGAGAGGGTGTAGGGGCAGACTACATGCTCTGCTGCCTTTTCCAGACTACTACGAGGTCTCCTCAGAAGGAGCAGCAGGCAATGATTAGTGCTGAAAATACAGGCAAAAAGGCTCCACATATGTGAAATTTCTGCACCTGAAGGGGCAGGCAGATGAGAGCTTAGAATCTCAAGACAGAAGTAATGGATGCCGGTTGGCTTTGCTGCATCAAAGAAGAGAGCAAAGAAACTAAACTACAGAGAAGGAAACAGTACCAAACTTCAAACCTTAGTTATGGTGAGGGGATACAAACTTCCTCTCTAACTTGTCCTGGCGATGGCTATCTGAGTGTCGACATGGCCCCAATGGTTTTGTTAACAATGTCCAGGTCTAACTGGCTGCCTAGACGTGACAGCCAAGGGAACTTGTCTCCATAATCACAGTACCAACACTGACCCACATGGCCTGTCTTGCCTTCTAGTATATTTACAGGTATATAAATACTGACACCACGAACCTGAGTGTTGAGTTTCTAAGAGCACTATATAGATGAAACTAAAAGTTATTACTTCTTTAGTCTTCAGAGCACACTGTATAGGCATCATTGAGCTCCAACTAGTTACCAGTTTGCTCAAAACCCAAACCAAACTTACTGCCATAAAGTCAAATACCGCTCATAGGGACCTATAGAATCACCCTTGTGAGTGGCCAATGCTATAGATCTTTATGTGAACAGAAAGTCTCAGCTTTCTCCCATGGATCAGCTAACTTTCAAACTAGCTTTCAAACTACCCATCTCGTGGTTACCAGCTCAATGCACAACACACTACACGCCAGAAGTCCTTAGACAGTTTGTTGCAAATAATTCACTGCCCCTGAGTTGATTCCAACTCAGACAGACCTTATAGGACAAGGTAGAATTGCCCCTGTGAATTTCCCAGTTTCTTGAAGGGAACAGAAATCCTGTTCTTTCTTCCACAGAGTGGTTGGTGATTTCTAACAGCTGACCTTTCTGATTGCAGCCAAACACATATTGGCAATATCACCAGGGCACCTCAACAATTCCCTAGAACCCATTAAATGCCTTAGGAGCCCTGGAGGCATGATGCTTAAGTGTTGGAATGAGAAACCAGCAGCCCCTCCACGGGAGAAAGATGAGGCTTTCACTCCCATAAAAAGTTACAGTCTCAGAAACCCAGAGGATGAGTTCCACCCTGTCCTAGAGTCAGAATTGACTCAGTGGTGGTGAGTTGGGGGGTTGGGTTTCTATTAAAAGCCTTCTCTATGCTTCCTCGATTCTACCCTTGAATGCTTTGTCTGTTGTCAAGGGAGTGATATAGAACATAGTAGATGGTGTTGGGAAGGCTGCTGTTTATCATGGGAGCTCTAACTCCATTTTGAATCTTGAACTAAATCCAACCTCCATTTGAGTTCGTTCCGACCACTAACTAGCAATGTCGCAGCTTTGCCTTCAGGCAGAGTGTGTTTGAAAGT
>PVJH01045855.1:0-12152 GCA_004026705.1 Nesogale talazaci | reverse complement strand
AACTGTACTGGAGAGAAAAAGCACATAAGATTTTGTATTTAACCAATCAGGATAGCATGCCTATACATTCTTCACATGTAGGAAGAGTTGTCCTATGAAATTTCATCAGAAAACCCAAGTTTTCCTCCTACAGCCCTAACCTTAGAATCTGAGAATTGTTTTTGTTTCCTAAATTCAAAGAACATTGTAAAGGAACTCAGTCTGTGTCCCTCACAGGTGCCAGCTTTGCCTATGTGATGTGTTGCAAATCACTGGGTTCAGAATTCTTTAGGGAAGGTTCCAAAAAGAACTAATAATGAAAGATAGACTCACTGCCATCAAGTTGACAAAGACACGCATAAAGACCTCCTGTGGGTTAAGTAGGAAGCCCGGTCTTTCTCCAGTGGATGTTCTGGTGATTTTGAACTCCTGACCATGCGAAAGCAGTCCACTCTCTGTACATTTCAAGTTGTGCAGACCTAGACTGAGGATATGGCTGGAAGCAACAGCTGCCCACTTAGATGTGCTTCTTTGACAGCTACCAAACATTGCTTTTACCGTACACATTCTAAATTGTGGAATATGCAAACAAAATGAATGACTAACACCAGACAATTTTCAAGGCATCATAAATCTATCTGTGGAAAGAGCCCTGGTGCCTTAGTGTGGTATGTATTGGACTGGTCTCTAAAGAGCAACATTTGAAAACCACCAGCTGCTTCAAAGAGGAGAGGTGGAATTTCTTCTCTGGTAAAGATTGTGGCCTCCAAGACACATAGGGGCAGTTCTGTGCTGTCCTATATGGTCTCTGTAAGTTGGAATCAACTGCAATGCAGTGAGTTAGATGTTCATTTTTGTTTGTTTTTGTTTGGGGGGCATCACTGCCCTGGTGGGAGTAGGAAGCCCAGCCTTGCTCCCGGACAGCTGCTGCTGGATGTGAACCATCAACCCTGCGGGCCGCAGTCCCACACACAACCACTAGGCCACCAGGGCTCAGTCAAGATTTTTTTAAAGTTTATTTTTTTAAATAAAGGATGAGAAGACATAAATAAATGGAAAGAAACTAGGCAATATATACACCCTCAGCTATTAAAGAAATTAATTCATATCAAGTTCTTTGATACTGGCTCCTCATTTATGATAAAAATTGGATGTATCAAGATTCTTTATAAAAGTCAATACTTCAAACTAATTCACATGGGATGAGCTGAAGAGTTAGATAAAGGAGTAGACACTTGTAAGATACTAATTCATGTGCAATGATAGAAACAAATGAGAAGTGATTTCAGTGAGAGTACATCACTTTTCTTAATCCTAAAAAAGGGTTAGACTTTGATTAATGAAATTCCTGGAAAATATTATTTTAACTATATCAACTTCCCATACCATATAAACCAACTTCTTATCAGGAAGTATTCTCAATCACTATGCTTCCCAAATTAACTATAACTATTCTGGTATTTTCAAAGTATCTAATTTAAACTAATCCATTATTTTTCTCCCTGGATCTCTCCTTTCTTCTTTCATTTCTTACCTAAATCATCTGCTATAATCCAATCCCAATGGAACAGTCATTTTAGTATAAAATATATCAGAACCTCTTACTCTAATGATTAATTGATTCTATTACTTCTGCTTTGAACTTCATATAAAAGTCTTTATCTATAAATTTCTACATAATCTTTGTGCTACTGAGGAATATTAAAAGAAACATAGACTGGGAAAAGAACAAATCCATTTTTTTAGAAGTATAGCTAGAATGTTCAGGGAAGCAAAGATGGCGAGGCTTGATCTCACATTACTTTGGATTGTTATCAGGAAGACCAGACCTGAGAGGAAAACATCACGCTTGCTGAAGCATCAGTGCAGTGGAAAAGAGGAAGTGTCTTGACAAAGTGGATGACGTGATGACTGCAATACTGGACTCAGATAGAGAAGAATTGTAAAGATGGCACAAGACTGGGAAGTGATTTGTTTTGTTGTACAAATAGGGTCTCTATGGGTTTGTATGGACTCATTGGCACCTAACAAAAACAGCAAAAAACATTTTGTTTGTAGCAAAATGAGGAGACAACTTTAATGATAGTATTGCACAATATGAAAGTTTACTACAAAATCACAGAGCAAAAGTAGTTCCAAAAGTACAGGAACTAAAATAAATTGCATTATATGTAAGAGTGATAGAAATCAGATTTCAAGTATAATTGTGCAACCAATTTTCACGAGTTTATCGGTAAAAGGAACAAAGAAATAACAAAAATCTAGACATGTATCTCAAATTCTGAAATGATAGTTATCTGCTTTCAGTAAGGTTACATCTATTAAATAACTAGAACATTAGCAATTATAGTTTAATATTATTGAGGTTTAATCTAAAATGAACAGTTAGCTCTATAATTATATACAAGTCAAACATATCCTGAAATCCAAAGGCAAAAGTGCCAATGAATATAAATCATAGAAATAAGACTTCATGAAAACAGAGCAGGACAGAGAAGAGAGGGAAGATGAGTAATAAATGTGGGAAATATTTCAAGTCAAGACAGTATTTATGAATTTGAGAATTGATAGGTGTATTTATTCATATATACAATTGTCTTCTTCCTAAATAAACACCAGGAAAGTCAAAAGTATATTTATAGAATACAAAAACGACTTCAGTAAAGATAGATACTTTAACAAATCAAGAAATCTAAGGGATATGATTACTTCCTGTCTCACCTTTCTGCTATCATCCACATTCTGAAATGTCCCTCTTTTACTCACTGGAAGCTACAATAGTTTCTGCAACGAGGAAGTCATTAAATCTCATGGGTTAAGAAAACTGCCACCAAGATGGCACTCATTCTTCAGACCCCTTGACCTTGCACTAGGTCATCCACATTTTTTTTCTGATTCTGACAGGTAAAGAGAATAAAGATGATGTACTTCAATGTTTGTTCTGAAATGTGACACATTCAACAAAGATTATCTTCTGCTTATATGAATCTGGAATGAAGTATGACATTTTAGGTATGTTTCTAGGACATTCACCCAGAATTTTGGTCTTTCTCATTTTTGTGCACTCTAAAAAGTTACAAAAAATCTAGTACAGTAAGTGAAATTATAATTATATGCTTTTAATTAAAATATATTTGAAGTAATTATGCTATTAGAAATTATAAATATTTTAATATTGAGTTCTTTCTAAAAATTATCAGTTACTTGTATAATTGAGTTCTAACACGATTTCAATCTCTTATGATTTTAATGCAATCAGAGAAAATTATCTTCAGAAACTGACAAAGATTTTGCTACTCTCTAGTTGCAGTCAATATAAATCTTTTATGACAAATATGATACAATATTAACATTTATTAAAATTAAGTATGTAGAAGATAGTGTTTGCCACTGAATTCAAAATTTTAAGAAAGACAAGAATGATGGAAATAACATTTAATAATCACAGGAACCTTATGAAACAGGTATTGTTACATCTTCATTTTAGCCAGAGTAAGCTGAGGTACAATGTGACGGTGTATAAGACAAGATGTATAGTACAAGATAGTTTCACGTTGTATTTGAATCACTATTATTTTGCTTTCTAAGGTCCCTGCTCTTACCTAGTACATAGAGAGTTTGTAAAGGTTATACATTTTTGTTCTAAAAGAGTAGTAGTAGTTCGCTTGTGACAATTATGGGCTATTTAAGGTTTATCAGCAGCTTTTTTTTTTTCAATGGGGGCGTTAGACAGTGTTCTCTAGAGAAACAAAACCAGAACACTAATAATTCTATATATTTACATAGACACAAAGATATCTATCATCAGAAATAAACAGTTAACTAATCTATAAAGCAGGACAAATGGCTTGGTGCAACTCACTTGCGTGAGACAGTCTTTTGTGTCCTGAAGGATGAGTAGTCCTCTGTAAGGCCACTCAGGCTATCCTATCCAGCCACAAGCAGCAAACAGCAAAGCAGGTCACCACTGGTCTTCCCAATGACAGGGTCCGACAGTCTCCAGGTCGAGATGCGTATTCCGGAAGTGTGGTGAGGCAGGGCTTGAAGGAAGCTCAATGCACAGTGACACAGTCCACGGATTAGGTGTCCCATGGGTAGTGTTGCTTGGAGATAGAGGCACAGGACAAACAAGGCAGCCCTATCATCCCTAGATCCAAGAGCAAGGGCGGGGATCACTGAGCCATTTATACCTCCGCCTTTCAATTGATCTCACGTGTTCAATGGCCATGTTGTCACAACAAACCTGCCTATCACAATGGAGGGAAAGTTGCCTCTCAGCTGATTCTGACTCAATACAGTGAATAGAGCTGTGCTCCACAGTATTTTCTTAGATTGGATTTTTGGAAGCAGATCACTATTCTTTCTTTCTTTATCCCCTGAGAGGCTGATTCAAAGTAGCACCATTTCCAAAAGCGGTTGATTATGTTAACTAACTATTTGTATCAACCAGGGACTCCAACAAGTTCAACCAATAGGGTGAAAATGAATGCAGATTTGTAATTAGGTCCCGGTATTTGGTTTAGTCAATTGGCAGGAGTCGGTTTCAATATACCACGAGTTCAGGGAGCAAATTCTTAATATTTTACTCACTGATTTTTAAAACCATTACATCAGTTTACTCTCTCTTATCAAAACCAAATAATTATATTTGTGTCGCAATCTTCCAGAGTTATTTGTTAGGACCAAATGTAATTACTTATGGATAAGAGGTGTATTCATTATTATAAAGTACTATTACTAACATTTCAAATTTGGTAATAAATCCCTTTGAACATAATGTTGACTTTAGCTTTTGTAACTAATTCTTGGGGTTTAGAGAATAATATTATTTTAAAATATATCTATAGCCTGTCTTTATGCCTGATATCCTCACTTGTGCCCTATAAGTGTTATGTTCTCAAATTTTATGTAAAAATCTTGAACAAAAATTTAAAAACTATTTAAAAACCCAAGTCTGAGATAAAATAGGATCTGTCTGAATGTAATTTGGTATGAATTTTTCTATTTTACCTGTTTTTTATAAAACAATAGGAATTGTAAGATCTAGAATTATATGTTTGCATCTTGTTTGTGAGAATATTTTCTCTGAACTAAGAGGTGCTTTTAAGTTATTTTGAGGCATAGTTATAAATCTGCAATAGAACAATTAATGAGGACTCCAGCTTTAAAATGCTATAAAGTGTTAATGGGACAGATTTTAAATTTACTAGAACAGTGTTCCAAATGACTGAGATATGAGAAGATGTTCAATATCATTAGTCATTAATTTGGTGTCTGTTAGATGACATTGAGTCACTTTTGACTCTTAGGGACTTGTTTGATGGATTAGAATGGACACATAGTGTTTACTTGATGTGATCCTATGAAAAATGGTGTTAGGTCTTTCTCCTGGTTGAAGTGAAATCACCAATTTTTCTGTTCACCATTAAAAACTACACTATAATTTGACTTTATCCTTACCAAAAGGGCTAGAACTAAATTATTAGAAAGTAATATATCTGTATTCCTCAAACCCCCTAACTAGCAGCCTGTGTGACTTAATAAAAAAGGAAAAAGAGAAAAGGAAAGTTTAAATGGATTTGGAATCTTTAGTGGCAATGTCATCTCAAATAACCACCACAACAGAAAATAACAATAGGTCTTGTCTTTTTGTGACTGCTATTTGAATAAGCATTTATTGTTATGGCTCAATAATAATAACACACAAGTAGAACTTGTGTAGACATCATTTTATGTATACATTTTTATTTCTTAAAATTATTTTTAAATTATGTAAAAGTAAATATACCTTTTATTATAAATTTTATTATAGTTGAGTAAACATCTATAATATTAAAATATTGAGCAGTTCTATTATAATAAAAATGTCCGCATGCCCCAATTAGTCAACTTCATATCATTTTGATTTATTTATTGAATGTAGAAGCCACTATTTCACTTCTGAGAAATATACATTCAAAAATATGTTGGAAGAAATGTGAATACTTCCCAAAAGAATACAGAGATATATCTGGAATTGATCAAAAAGAAATATGAAGACATTGTCTAAATGATATCTGAGAAGAACAGATAGCAAATTGTTTAGAAAGTATTACTGGCAAAGTATAAACCTCAAAGGAAGAGATGAATAATTTATTTTGCACAAGGGAATGTGGTGAAACAAGATAACAAAAAGGAAAAATTTTATTTTTAGAGAAGATAGTAGATAATTAAAGTATGCATTAATTTAGATAAAAGTCTAGTTCTTGAAGCAGTTTAATTAAAAAGACAAGGGCATATCTGTAAACTATAATTTTTAATTAATAGCAATATAGTTTATTCAGATATAAATTCTAAATTAATCCTATGAAGGTGTTGAAAAGGATAAAAATGAACTTAAGGAAGGTAGAAAAAAGTGAAAAACACTTAGAAAATGGTAGATTTTAACCTAAACCTATGAATAATTATATTACATATGAATGGAGAAATTGTGTCAACTAAAAGACATAGATTGTTCAGAGAATCTATAGACTTATGCAAAGAAAGTCCAACTTATAGACTTTACCAGAGGCACAGCTAGAATTTATATCTGAAAAGTTTGAAAATCCAACACTGGAAAAGTGTAAAATTTATATACCTATATTAATAAAACTTTTATAAACTCTTACCATGTGTCAATTTCCATTGTCCCCATGTAAAAGAGTAGAAGTCCCTTACTGATTTTCCAAGTCGGTGATCTCTGTGGAAGTAGACTCGATGTCTTTCTCCTGCAAATTGGCCAATGGGTTTCTATTTCCAACAATTTGTTTAGCAACCATGTACCTAGCTATTGTATTAGAGCACTGTAGTTAGATTAATATCAAAGACATGTCCTTTAAAGTAGCAGCATTTCAAAAATAACTATTGTCTCATGGTATTAGAGTTAATAATTTAAATCCTCAGAATGATAGAAAATTATTGTATATGGGTAACCTAACATATATAAATTATAAAGCAAAAATATAGGTGACAGCAACAATGGGCTCAGACATAAGAGTAAGTGTGAGGACAGCATGGAGTTGGAGGCCATCGCTCTGCTGTCCAGAGGGTGTCTGTGAGTCACAGTGACCCAGTGGCAGCTAAACATCCTCCCCCCCACCCCCATTTCCAATCATCAGGAAATATAGTAATGCAAAATTTGACAGAAATAACATGAGAAACATAAGTTATAGAGATGTAGTACTATGCAAGCATTTTTCTTTTCATGATTGATAGATAGGTAAGCAAAAAATAAGCAGGGTATAGCAGATTAAAACAATATGGTTCAATTGTAACCCATAAATTTATTCTAAGCACTTATGGCATATTTATAAAATCTGACTTCAGTCATGAGTATAAAATAGCTTCAAAACTTTCAGAGGACTAAAATCTTACAACGTAACTTTTATGATTACAGTACAATTAAACTAATGATTTATTGATAATTCTTTAGGAAACAGAGATTTAAAAACCAGCTCTAATTTTTAATGTTTGATTGTTTCTGTGGTATAAATGATCCTTCTAAACCTCAAGTTTGTAATAAATTGAATTCAGAATCAAAAACAGTGCATATAATCATCTTTCAAAGAGTAGTGCGTCTGACTCCAGCACAAAACCAACTTGAAAATTGAAAAGCAAAAGCAAAAATACATGAAACATTTGCAAGTGATTAGCAATGATTTCATACATCTCTAATCACTTGTGTACTATATGTCCCAATATGTCTAAAGAAATGTTCAAAGTGAAGGATTACAATGTATCTACTAGTCTTACAATGTAGAATTGTTCTGCATCTTTATTGTACTTATCTACTTTAAAAATAGAGAGCATCAGGCTGAGGCCCGGTGGTGTAAGTGGTTGAGTGCAGGACTGCAACCCGAGGGCTTGGCGGTTCAAATCCAGCAGTGGCTCTCAGAGCAGTGCTGGGTAGCTCCTACGACCACCAGAGGGCAGTGATGCACCCCCACAAAAAATGAAAAAAAAAATTAGAGAGCATCAGTAAATTGATGGAAAATTTAACTAAATATGATATAATGTTTCCATGATGTTTTGAATCTACTTCATATTGTTCTTTAAACTGGGTGATGGACACACAAGAACACTGTTATATATTTTACAACTGTGAATTTAAGCTAGCTTTAAATAGCACTTTTAATTATAGTATGCATGAAAAGGAAAACTTGTGAATATCACAAAAATAATATCGAAAGATTATCAGAGGAGAGTATACAATTATTCTTCATGAGCATTTATAAAAAACTGTTGAATAAAATGTTAGAAGTACCCGCATCGATTCTGACACTTTAACTTTTTTTACAGAAGGAGAAAACCCAGTCTTTTTCCTGCAGGGCAACCTGTGGTTTCGAACTGCTGCCCTTGAGGATCAAAGCCCAAGACACAACCATACTATCGAAGGTAACCAAGAAATACAATTTAAATAGCTTTATCTCACGATCAATATGGGTTTATTCTAAGAAATCAAGTTAGGCTCACTATGTCAAAAGAAACACAACAATGCAACACACTGTACTGACAGAAGAAAGAAGAGAATACGTATTTCTCTAATTGCAGGAAGATCATTTAATAAAGGTCTTGGTCAAAGAATTCTTAGCAAAATGCATGTAACTCCCTTTTAAAAATGAGCAAACCTCATGCAGCAAGTGTCCCTTTGGAGATTTAAAATATTTATTTTAGTTAATATCTTACCATATATTCTAGCAAGAAAATTAATATTAAGCAAATAATTATAAACATAAAGAAGTAATGTGACATCTTGAGTTCAGAAATTATATTTAAAAGACAAAGGAATATATAAGTACATTATTAGAATGAATAATATATTACCTCGAGGGAATCCTCCATAGATGCAAATGGCTACACATTCTACTTCTCACTGGAAGGAGAGCCACTTGGTCCCCAGAGAGAGTTGCCATGAGTTTGCATGTCTGTTCCTTTAACGAGGACCAAAATAACCCTGACAACTCTAGGTTTTCAGTTCTATGTCCTCACACATCAGGTCCTCTTGTGTGAGGTTATGAGGTTTTGTTTCAATGTTTGCTTTATTTTCCGTTGAGAATACTCAAAGCTGGTTTAGGGTAATCTTTAATGAAAATCTGGGCAAATCACTGCCCAAGCCATTTGCTGTAGTGAAAATGCAATATGCTGCCTTGAGGTGACTCCAATTCATGCAGGCCTGTCTGAGTGTGAGACGGTCTGTGCTCTATGAGGTACAGGGGATTTTGTTGTGCTTGTTTGTCCCGAGGTTTCTCACCAAGTCCTTTTCATTCCAGGAAAGACAGACATTGGAGTGATCAGACTGTAGGGGAGCAGATGAGAGTGTCCTCTATCAGCGTCCGCTATGAAGTTCAAAAGCTCAAGAGCCTGAAACAGCAAAAATCTGATGTTTCCCCATTAAAAAAAGACTATGAAATCTCAAATTCAGAATAACCACATTCCATCAATCATTCTTTGAAACAAAAATATTTCAGACAGATATAATTAGTTCAGTTTGCAAATCACAACCATACTTGTGTCTTTCATTTAGAGTTATTGAACTTTAGTATGCTACAGAATTGCTTTGTGCATATTTGCATATGTCAAAAAGACTTTTTAAAAACTCGTTTCAAGAAACAGGTGTCTATTTTACATGAAAAAATGAGCACATACAATAGTTGGATAAATAGTATAATTATTAAGTTATACACAAATTTCCCAGATTCAATAGTTATTATTCAAATGAATTATTTGGATGCTTTAGCTTGCGTTTATGAATATTTTACAATAAGAATATTCTATGGCAAAGCACAGTAGATCTGAATAATTATATAATAGATAAATTCATTTTTACTGAGTTCACCAAAAATCTTTTATCTCTTTAATCTGGTCTCTTTTGATCTGTCATCATTTGAACTGTCATCATTCCTATTAATCTTTTATGGAAAAAATTTTAGAGACTAGTTCAGTTAACTTATAGAAAATTATTATTTCTATGTGTTATAACTGACCTTTTCCTTCATTGTTTTATATGTTATATAACCTGGATTTTACTTCATAGCTTTGGAAAAGTTTTTAATGAACTTTAGAAAATTATATTATGATGTGCTGTATCATATCAGGAGATAGCTAACATAAGAATTTCTATTGTTTATGTTGCAATGATTTTAATGCAAATATGTCACAAAACTTTCAATTTTATCGTTCTTTATTTGAATGATTCAATAATATTGATGATTTTTATCATATTCTATCAGTATTATCCATATCAATTTTTTGCATCACTCCACTGGAATTTCATTTCCTAAACAAATGAGTGCATTTTATTGTTTACCTTATAAGAAATTGAGTTATTTTATTTTTTTTGTCTTTTTCTTTGCATCACTGCCCTGGTGGGAGTAGGAAGCCCAGCCTTGCTCCTGGAGAGCAGCTGCTGGATTTGAATCATCAACCCTGTGCGCTACAGTTCCGCACACAACCACTATGCCACTGGGGCTCAGCAGAAATTGACTTATTTTAAAGGGACTACTACTCAGTAGATTTATGACCACCAGATACAATTGAGTTATGACTATCAGAGCTGGTGGCAAATGAGTGAGATTGACAACTATTTGTTTTTCTTCCATCAGATCCATTCTCAAATTATGAGAGTGGGGAACAAACACTTGTGCAGTATTATCAAAATAATTGAATCTTGTGGACCCACAGAAGTCCAAAGGGGGAAATAATTGAGAAATACCATTTCCTGGTCGATCCAGAAATAAAACAAGAAATAATTTTTCAATGGAAAACTCATTATCCTCACGTTGGCCTCAAATTAGGTATGTTTGTGATCACTGCATTGATACTTCGTAGTTGCAGATGAGATGGTCTCTAAGACAAGCTTGAGACCTTGCTTTTTGATAATCTGAATGGACTCTTTTGAGAGGCTTGGAGTTAGGAGTCTCAACATTTTTACTGGTGAATATTTCACAACTCCAGAATGCCAAGCAAACAGCACTAAAGAAATAAAATAAAAGAAGAAACTTGAACGACAAAGAGATATTCAACTATTATGCTGCTTACACTACTTATAAAATATATAATTGCCTTATAATATATTCTTATAGCTTTGAATGCTTATTGTTCATGCATAAATATGTAGTTTTACAGGAAATAAAGAGTAATGCAATTCATTATGAGAATGTGATTATGATACCATGCTCAGATTCTTTACTTTCCTTCCACCCTCAAAAAGCACTCCTAGCTTGAAACAGTTTTGTCATTGAAGTGTTTACTGTGGAATCAATATTAAACATACAGCAAACCTCTGAAACGGGAGAAAATGTGGACATGTATATTCCAATGTTCATTCTTTTTTTTCATTAAAAATCATTTTGTTAGGGGCTCGTACATCGTTTTTCCAATACATAAATAAACATACTGTGGCAAGCACCCTCGCACGTCCGGGGCCGTCATCATTCTCGAAACATCCGCCCTTTCCCCCGAGCCCCTGGTATCAGCTTCTCCAACCCCTCCCCTTCTTCCCCTGTTCTCCTTCCCCCATCAATCCTCAATGCTTTATAAATTATTATTGTTTTGTCGTATCTTACCCTGTCCGACACCTCCCTCAACCCACTCCCCCGATGCCCGTCCTCCAGACAGGTCATATGTAGATCATTGCAGTTGGTCCAATGCTCATTCTAATAGCTCACTTTTATTCAAACAGCTAAAAAGATATACTGACTGCAGAGATACGTATTCCATAGTTAAAGCCATGGAGAACAGGTTGTCTGAAATGTATGCATTTGTTCATGCCATAGAAACCATTCCAATATGCTTGATATGGGAGAAACCCAACTCAAGAAGATGTTCTTGAAGTGTATCTGAAGAAAAAATTGTTGATTTGATCCACTTCCAGTGAAAAGTGGTACTATCCAAAAACCTAGAGAACACAAGTTCCAGCAGAGCCATTCACAGTTTTTGAGAGTTACTGCTAATAAGGGCGAAATCATAGTGAACTGCACATGTATGTGTCTATATATAATAATTATGAATTAGTGCTTTTATTTTAATCTAAAAATATTCTTGAAGACATCATTATTTCAAGAACTTCAAGCTGTTTCTAATGAGTATACCTACCAAAAATAAAACTTTAAAGTCTATTTATTTATTTTTTATGTTTTTTGGTCATCACTGTCCTC
>PVJH01045854.1:0-12148 GCA_004026705.1 Nesogale talazaci | reverse complement strand
TCTGGAATTTCTTCCGGCTCATTAAAAGGCACTATTTTCTTTTGCAAATAACAAATGCATTATCCAATTTTTTATGCTTTTTAATAGTAAAACCCCCTAACATGCCAATGTCCCATGCACTTCTGCGGCCATCAAGTCAATTCCAATGCACGATGACATTCTATAGAGTTTGGGGGCCTGTAACTCTTCAGTGAACAGTCTCATCTTTCCTCCACCGAGCAGCGGGTGGGTTTGAAGGTCTTTTCTGTTAGCACACCATTGCCAAAATACTCAGAGTACTTTTTGGTAATGTTGAGTTTTCTGATTATTTTTGCTCCCTGGTCTCAAGGAGTTTCATCATAATATCATTTGCCAACTCCTAATATTATTTTAAACATTTAATTGAAAATATTTCATCTGTACAATTCAATAGCTCAATCATCAGAAAAGAGATTTTCAATCACTACCACAATCAATTTTAGAGCATTCACTTTCTTTCTTCTACTCACTATTTTTACAACAGTTTATTGATACATAGTTTACATAGCTTATCAAAGAACTAATTATCCTGATAACATGTCAACAATAGGTAAAATGAAGTCTCACTATCCTTGATTCCAAGGTGCAATCTGGCTGTATTTCATTTAACATGTATTGACCTGTTATTTTGGCGGCACCATAACTTGCTTCAATTCTTCTTTGGTCCTTCTTATTCATTGTTCAACTTTCATACAAGTAAGAGGCTATTGAAAACACCATAGCCTGGGACAGACACATCTTCGTCCTTAAAATGATATCCTTTCTCTTCAACACTCTCATGGCATCCTATGCGGCAGATTTTCCCAGTGAAATGCATCACCTGTTTTAAAAACTACTACTTCCATGGACTTTGATTGTGGATCCAGGCAAATGAAAATCTTGATAACTTCTTTTCTCAGTTCATAAAGATGTTGTTTATTGGCCCAGTTGTGAGGATCTATCTATCATATCTCTCTCTCTCTCTCTATTATCTATCATCTTTCTATCTATCTACTTATCTATCAATCATCTCTCTATCTATCAATCATCTCTCTATCTATCATCATCTATCTAATCTATCATTTATCTATATTATCTATCTACCTATCTATCCATCTATCATCTATATCTATTTATCCTGAGTTGTAATCTGACTTTCATTCATATATTTACCAATGTTCTTGTGCAATAGATGAGAATTATTACAGATGAGAAGATATAGGCTCACAGTGAAAGAGAATTGTATCCAAAATAGAGTACACATAAATGATGGTTTCAGAAAAATAATTTTGTTTGTATGAAAGTTAATACTAAGTTTCTTTCACAATGTTCCTAAGCACCTCTGTAACAGTTGACTCCCACCCTCCTTTTTACAGAACTATGATTTTGGGGAAAGTTTACAGGGAAAATTGTTTTTCTATTTCATAATCCATACAAATTGTGTGTATCTCTGTGTGTGAGGCACTGATTGCGTTCACCACAATGCAACAATACTATTCCAACCTTCTCCTAGTCCTTTATCCTACCTTTTGAGTTTTATTCTTAAATAAATAGACAATAATTGACTTCTTGATTAAAAAGTAATCTAAAAATATGTCAAAGTCCATCTCAAATACATTATAGTATAAACTGTGAAATAATTGATCAATAATATACTTTATTGATATCCTGAGGCTTGATGAGTCATTTGTTTCAAACTGCGTTAGTCCAGGGAGACTTGAGAAACAAATTTATATATACAAGAGTCACTGTACATTAAGAAAATAGCTCAACCCAGTCCAGTCCAGGTTTTAAGTCCAGTATTAGTCCATCTGTCTGATACCAGTCCATAAAAGTCTTCTTCAGACTCATGAAACACATACAATGACGTTGAATGCAAGATAATCACAAGCCAGATGGATAGGATGGCTTTGGAGTCAGTGGGATTATGAACATCTCAGCGCATGACAGGGGTCTCCAAGTGACTCCTCTGGCTTCAGAGATCTGATTCCATCAGGGTGCGTCCAGGTGGTTTCTCCTCTGGATGTCTCACAGGGAATCAGCCTCGTGTCTTGTCAGGAGAGCATCTCCAAGAGTGTTGCCAATAGGAAGTCTCCAAGGAAGTGAACCAGGAGACAGAGTGTCTTCGCTTCCAAGAAGGAAGGACCACATTTCCCAGAATTCTCAGAAGAAGGCCACGCCCACACAGAGATCTCATTGGCTATCTCCACAGTGACAGGCTAGGCTCCACCCCTCCACTCTTAATCCTCAAATTGACACCAGATTAGGTGGCTGCCATACAAACCAATCATGGTCTATCAATTTAGGGATTCAAGGTTGTCTATGCAGTGTGACATGCAACACTTATTAATAAATTAGTTTACTTCTTCAGATTCCTATTAAATTAAGTAATACTGGGATTTGTATCCTTAAGGTAATTGGGATATACCCCCAGTAGATGCTGCATTCTATTTAAACATACACCCTAAATGGTCATTGATAGGATGAGGGACATTTTGAATGCCTCAATATGCTTTCTGATGCTCATTTTGTGTATGTTATGTCATAGAGACTGGATATTTTACCCCAGATTGAAATGAAACTTGAAGCTCTTCAAGGAAACATTTTGCCAATCCTCCCCCCACCCTACACACATATAGTGATTTCATTGGTTTTTCTTGTCTTTGGGGGCTAAGAGAGGACGAGGAAGCTCTGGTACTGCAGTGGTCAGTGTTTCAATCTTTCTTTCACGGGAGAAGATGTGGAGGTCTGACTTCATGGAGATTACAGCCTTGGACACCATAGAGGAAGTTCCACGCTGCCCTATAAGATTGCTCTGAGTTGTATTGAACTCCAGAGCAAGGGCATTGCTTTGCGCTTTCAGAAAGACTGCATCCTGATTTCCCAAAGAAAGAAATGGTGTTTACTGTTTACCCTGCAGTCTTCTCAGCAACAATGTATCTTAATAAATACCCACATTAAAAATTGTCAGAATATGTTCTAAAACATATATTTGGGGGTGTAGGGGACCAAGGTCCAAGAAGCCTCCAGAATCAGCATAATACCGTAAATAAGTCTTGTATCCAAAATGTGTGGTACAGCTGTCAGATTAAGCAAGTAACAATACAGACTGCCTGGTTAAATCAGAATTTCAAATTTAAATTAGGAATATTAAAACAAATTCAGATTGCTTATCTGTAGTGGGTGAGAATTACACTAAATATGATTCATTCTATGAAATTCAGATTTAAGTGAGCATCCTAAGCAGAAATTGAATACCTTGATAAATATTAAATGATGCTATTATTGCACTACAACTAGTACTACTAAAGGAGCCTGTCGGTGCTATGGGGTAAGTGTGAGGCTGCTAATCACCAGGTGAGCAGTTCACAAACTGCCACTCACTGTGCAGGCGGCTGATGCAGCTGTTGATCTTTGTAAAGGTTTGCAGTCTGAGAAACATCATGTAAAGTGGGGGGGTGGAGGGGGAATGAGGGTGCATCTTATGGTCTGAAGGGACTGTATGGTACGGCAGAACTTTTGTTTATGATCTCATGCATCCGTTTAGTGTCCGCTGCGGTTTGCATGCTGTGGATTGTTGTGTGTTTGGGGGAAGACCTGCCTCCTGGAGTCTATCAGTCAGGTCACATGATCAGCAAAGCGCACGCCTCCCCTGCATGCACAGTACACTGGGATATAAGCGATTGTGAGCAAACGGAGCTTCATAAATTCTGACACTAGTGATGATGAGCTTTTAGGGTTTCCAGAAAATTAGAAAAGTGCTTGAGCCTCTAAGTCTTTCCTCCTTTGTTAGTGAAAGTGATGATGGTTCTTCACAGCACTGTTGAGTTGACGCTGTTAAATATTACCATATTTTGTTTTATCGTTAGCAATTATTTTAGTATATTTGTACTGTTTGGTTCAGAATATTTCTTTTCTTGTTTACCTGTTCTAAAAACTGCCTGCATCTCATGGTCAGGTACATCTTATGGTCTGAAAAATACAGTACCCTTGACCTGCCTTAGGCCTCTGACCCATCCAGAGATCAGTTTTCTCTCTTAAAGTTCTTTCTTGCTGTGCCTCTAGCCAGAGTAGACTGTTTTGAGTCATCTTTTATGCTCTTCCAATCTCTTCCATGCTAATGCTCTTCCTGTGTCATTATTTTGTCTCTTCCTCTTACCAATTTCTAACTGTCGGCATTGTCTAAGGCTCAATTCTTGTTCTTTTTCTATTTTCTTTCATTCCCAATTTCTTTGAAAAATGTGGTTTTTCTCAACAAATGAGTTTTCATTTTATGCTGATCTCAAATGCCATCTAATCTTCAGTCCTGACTCTTTCTTCTCCTCTGAGCCTGCATTCACTATTTAACTCACTATTAAAGCTACTGAAACTATTCAAACCTAAAGTATATAAGACTAAACATTTCACCATGCTTCCCAATTGCTTCTCTTGTCAATCTCCCAACCTTTGTTACAATAATATTTTCACTTCTCCTTCTTTAGAAAGGAGCTTTGGTCGAGCTGTGGGGTAAACCTTGGCACAAGTAGTTCAAATTTACTTGCAGTTCTGTAAAGAAAAGATGATGGAGACATGTGATGGGGAAGTCTTCTGTAAAAGTTTACAGACTCAGAGATCCTATTTTGGGCTGCTGTGTGTGGGACTGGCCTTGAGGGCAATGGGGTTAGTTCTGATTTTTCTCCTTCAACCTTTATAAGTCATTCATTGCCTTCTTCTTAACTTTCTTAACAAGTGGCATGAAAAAATGCAACTGTAGCTACGTCTGCCCTCTATATTTCTGGATAAGTTTAGGGAAGAACTATGGAAAGATTTGGCATAATATAGATATAAGTATCTATATTACTTCAATTTTTAAAAGACTGAAAATTCAATATTGGACAATATATTCACACTACTGTAGAGTAAGATCTTGAATTGTGGTCCCTGGTTTTCACAGACTTTATTAATTAATATTTTATGCAAATATAGGTACAGGACTGATGAGAACGTCAAAAACTAACATTTGTTGTTGTGTTAGTCAAGATAGACTAGAGAAACAAATTCATAGAGACACATATGTGTATAAGAAGGAAGTTTATATACAAGAGCAATTGAATATTGAGAAAGCATTCCAGTCCAGTCCAGATCAAGTCCATAAGTCTGATATTAGCCCATATGTCTGATACCAGTCTATACAGTCCTCTTCAGGCTCACGAAACACAGGCTATGATGTTGAATGGAGGAGATCACAGGCCAGTGGGTGGGAAGTTTTGTGGATCCAGTGGTGGTAGAAGCTTCTCAGCATTGGCAGGGGTCTCCATGTAGCTCCACCAGTTCAGGGCACTAGTGTAGCTTCATGTGTCTTCTTAGCTGGAAGGTCTCCCAGGGAGTGAGTCTGTGTCCTGCCTCCAGTGAGCTATTTATCTCCTTAGAGCCTTCAAATGAGGTCATCAAGCTGTGACTTCATTGAAAGACTAAATTCTATCCCATTCACTTGTAGTTTCAAATTGTCAAAAGATTATGTAGCTATCACAGCTCTGAAATAGAGTGAGGAAACTGAGAGTTAAAGGAAGGACAATATCCACACATAAAGATGGGAAGCAGTAGTCTTCAGAGAAAGGCCTCTACTAAGGAATTGTCATGCTACACTATAGTTGAACTTGTTCAGAGTAAGCAGGTCTGATTAACTTTCTGTTTCAGTGGTTTGCACTGCAACAATACAAGGCATCTTTTCTTCAACCCCTTCACAAAGTTCGAAAATGGAAAAAATGTTGGCAAGTGTGTGGAGTCAGGTTGGCATGGAACTGAGAAAGACATAGCTGTGGGTCTGAGGCAGGAAAAAGTTAACCACAAATAGATATGAAGCCATACAGTGTTATCAGAACATGTTCCATTGTTGTTGACTGTCAGAGAGTCCTTTCTACCCCATAGCACCCTTACTGCACAACAGAAAGCCAGCACCATCCTCACACTTGTTCCTCTGCTTAAACCGTTGTGGTAGCCACTGGGTCAATCCATCCTATCGAGATTTTTCTCGTTTGTGCTGCCCCTCTAAACTGCCAAGCAGGATGCCCTTCTGATCTTAGCCCGCAATCTTCTGAACATAGGCAGAAGTTGTTGTAAGGGCATTTAGATGACTCACACTGATGTCTTGAACTAATTTTAAAAGAGAGAGATTTAAGTCACCGGTAGGTTACATTCTTTTTTTCCCTTCGCTGTTGTGTGACATCGAATTAGTTCCAACTCTTAGCAATCCCTCAAACAACAGAGTAAACCTCCTGCACCAGCTTCAAGATAATTTATAATAAGACCATGGAATTTATCTCTACCCACTGCTATCCCTCCTGGCTCCTGGTAACTGACACTCCGGTGACAGCCATGGTTCCTTGATGGCCCTCTTCCTCTCTCTAGACCATCTTTGCTTTGAGACTGCAAGGCCGAAGTTTTGTTATTAGCTGCACTCCAGTCATTCTGATTCCTGGCAAACTTATATGTGCAGACTAGAACTAACAGCATTTTCAAGGTAATGACCTTTCAGAAGAAGACAAGCCTATCTCTCAAGGTATCACTGGGCAAGTTTGAGCCAACAAGCTTTTGATTAATAGTCAAATAGTTAAACATTAGTGCCACCAGGGTGCCAGAAGCTCTGTGACTCAGATGGGGTCTCTTAATTTTCCTTGCCAAGCAGGAAGTGACTAATAAAGTGAATTCCTGATTTTCAATACTGTGAATATCTGCAAATGATTCTTGGACCACAGCATGGCTACATTTTGAAAGTTCTTTATTTCTCTTCATCATAAACATGACATTCCTCTCTCTCTCCAGCAGATGGGGACAGGGAAAGGATTTTGTTTGTTTTCAAATGCTTAGGTTTCTTTGAGTCAGCTTCTGCTTTATACAGGGTCTGTTTAAGGACTCAAAACAACACCATGATTTAGGAATTACAGTATCAGTTTTAAGGCGGTATTGTCACATAAGCAGTGGTCTGCTAACCACGAAGTCTGAAGTTCAAGTCCTCTAGCAGTTCTGTGGAAGATGGGGAAATTGAGGCAAAGGGTTTTTAAGTGATTTGATCAAGGCCACATGAGCTAACAACTGTCAGAATCAAAGTTAGATCAGAATTCTCTTGACTCCCACTTCTGTGCTCTTTCTATTCTGTGTTTCCTCCCAGGAGAAACATACATCAATCAGTTGGTTTCCCTAGATAGCAATGAACTGAGGATATTTGACGATTGCAGGTGGATTGATGACTAAGCAAATTAATCAGGAAAGATGTAAGTGTGAGGATTTTATCAGAAAGGAATGTGCAGATCAGTGAAACGTAAAGTGGCAAAAAGCAAGGGCTCTAGACTTTCTTCTCTTAGCTCATGGAGATCCTATGAGAATCAACGGAGAAAATGGGCCCTCAAAACACACAAGGAGAAGTATAAAACCCCTTCAAATACAAGGTCTTAATATTTTTGTTATGACACTATATGAAGTTGTTCCTTGGGTCCCCATTGTTTTAAAACATTTCTTTCATAATTGATTTTTAAACAGCATACCAGCTTTGCCAGGGAAGTCGTGACTAGCTAAATTCAGAAACCTGACAGCTGCATGCAGGTGCCATGCCCAGCATTTGCAAGAAAGAGCTGGAATCCTGAGAGGAGGCTTGATAGAGATAGGAGTCATGGAAATACAGACAGAGCGAATACTAAAAGTTTGGAGTAGAAGGGGCATGCGTTTTTAGCTTGGATTTTAAAATGATTTTTTATAGGTATTTTGTTAGTTTGGCTTGACAAGAGAAAAAAAATTCATAAACGCTCATGTGTATAAGAAAGAGGTTTATATAAAAATGCAATTGTATATTAAGAAAATACCCCAGGCCAGTTCAGATCAAGTCAAAAAGTATGTCTTAGCCCATGTTTCTGATCCCAATCTACAAATTCCTCTTCAGACTCATGCAAAACATGCAGTGTCATGGAAGGAAGATAGGAAGATCACAGGCCAGTGGGTGGAAAGTCTTGTGGATCCAGTGGCAGTGGAAGCATTCCAGAGCTGTCAGGAGTCGCCACATGGTTCCTTCAACTCCAGGAACATAGCATAGCTCCATCTGTCTTGCCAGCAGCAAGACAAAATATGTTTATCTAACCTCCAGTGAGCTGCTTATCTCCTTGGTGCCTCCAAATGAAGTCATCAAGCTGTGACCTGATTGACAGGCTAGCTTCCACTTTTTCTCAAGTTGACAGGAGAATATGTAACTGCCACAGACACCTCTTTCCAACTTGACACTTCTACACAACTCTTTAGTCAACCATAATTCTTAACAATAAGAACATTCTCTTTATACCTAACAGGATAAACTTAAAATGTATATAACTCAAAAAGTGCCAAAGGCTCATTTTAAGCTAATATTCTACAAGGGAACAAGACAAGATTCTATGCCCAGTAAGTGCAGTTAAGTAACACTTACACCTTAATCCTATGAATGTATTTCCTCACCTATGAAAGTGTGTAAGCCAGCTGCTTCATGCCTTTATGCTCCTAATTTTAGGTATCCAATTTCTACTTGCATCAACCCAGTGCTCTGAGGAGAGAATTATATTCTTTGATGTGATTGGAACCTTGTGAAATCTGCATCCATAAGCAAAGTCAAATCAGGACAGGCCTTCCATAAAGTCAGCAGTTATAGGAACCAGTTCACAGGCTCACAAATCTTCTCTTCGTTTGATTGAGTTCTGGTCATTTCAATGTGGACTGCCTCAGTAGGGTGCCCCAGGGTCTTTTTGCCTTTATACTATGGTCCCCATCACGAATTCTCAACAACCCTAGACCCCTTGTGCTAGTTCATGAACTCCAGACTAGTAAACCTGCTCTCTATTCTCCTTTAGTTCCTGCAAACCAGGTCCATGGGTGTCAGTTGCCAGACTCAACCCATCTCTCTGTTGCTGCTTTTCTCCCACTTCCACTCAACAACTGGATCCAGGTGGTCACCTCGCAAGCATTTTAGGCTGCCACAGGCTTCTGTTAGCGTTCAGTCCTAGAGAAGAGTTTTCTTCATCGTTCCAGATTGTTTTCCAGCTTCTGAAAAAGCCACTATTTCAAATTTCAAAAAATAAAAGAATTCATTCCCTCCCCCAATCTGTCAGGAGCTCCCTGGGCAAGTCTTTTCATCTTAGAATGTCCTGAGCACTTAAGACACTGGGTGAAGCTTATCTTTTCAGAGTCTTCTTGGTAGGCATGTCCTAACCTACTTAAAGATTCAAATTTTAATGGCTGAAAGCAAGGCTTAACAGCTCTCTATTTTCATACTTCTCAATAATTATATCAACAATAATAAGCACAAGAAATCAAAATAAAAAATAGAATCAGAACCAAAGCTCAATTTTTAATAGAGTTAACTTTACTCCTTATCAAATTTATCTTAATCTTTAACTAAACTAGTCCATTGATGTGAAATAGGCCTTAGTCACCTGGCTGCATTGCTTCAAGTCAGAACAGGACTTCTCTCAGCTAGTTTGTCCTCATTCAGCCATTTTGACTAAGCAGGTTGGTCTCAGAGAAATTCAAATGACCATTTTTCTCCCTGAGCTCAAAATATACATTAGTCACATTCAAATTCATCACTTCAAACAGAATAACCAAAGGCAACAACCAAGGAAAAGAATGAAAACTTTAACTTCCCAAGTTTTTGCCAGAAAACAACCCAGTAAACTGCATGGTCATATCTGACATCTGGCTAGCGAAAGAAAGAAAGCTACCCTGAGGGAGGTGTCAAACAAGCATCCATTCATCATCTTTATTGTTTTTTTTCCCTTGTGCCCCAGTTCTATGTTAGTCCAGGTTGACTAATGAAACAAATTCATAGACACTTCTATGAGTATAAGAAAGAGATTTATATAAAAGAGCAATTTTATATTGAGAAAACATCCCAGCCAAATCTAGATCAAGTCCATAAGTCTGATATTAGCCAATGTATCCTTTACTGATTTATAAATTCCTCTTTAGACTCATGTCAAACACACAATGACAATGAATGCAAGATCACAGCACAGTGGGTGGAATGTCTTATGGATCAAGTGGTGGTGTAAGCATCTCAGCACTGCTGTAGGTCTCCACCCGCTCCAGGGCACTCGTCGCCCTGTGTGTCTCACAGGCTCCGTGTGTCTTTAAACAGGTAGATGAAGCAGTGTGTGTGTGTGTGTGTGTGTGTATCTAGACTTCAGTGAACTGCTATTTAGCTCCTTGGCATCTCCAAATGAGGTCATCAAATTGTGACCTGATTGACAGGCTAGACTACACCCCTTTGCAAGATGACAGATTATGTAACTGCCACAGTATTTTATATTAATAGAAGGGAAAGCTATCACCACCAATCTCTTTGTCAACATTCCATAGTATGTAAATAATAGGCAGAACAGAGGTTAGTCAGCAGTGGGAATAATAGGCTATTAAAAAAATGAATGCAATTTGAAAATATTTGTTTCATTGTAAAAAAATAAGCAATAGCTTATTTAATTTTTTTTCTCCCTCCTCTCTCTCCCCATTTATTTAAAGAATCACTTTCTTGTCTTTTGTATCAATTAAAATTCATAGAGTAAACTAGCTTTCCATTTTACAATTCATATACATTTTGTTTGATGACATCCATTGCAACCCTCACAAGGGAGCAGCATGCTTCTCTCTTCTGCCCTGTGTTTCCTATTTGTCTTCATTCTTCTTTTCTAGTTCTTCCAGATTTCTGAGGTTTCTCCTTGGGCAAATGCTCCCCTTTTGATGGCATAGTGTTAATTTTTCTAAGGAATGTTCATGTTTCTTGTATATTATTCACCTTATAACTCTGCCTATTGTTTGGCTGAGTCATAGAGGTGTGAATGTTCCAGTTTGAAGAGTGACTAAAGGTCAAAATCTTAGGGATTCATTAGTCTTTTTTTTTCATATTCATCACAAATTTTAATATCACTTAAAAGTTTAATTGACACCATACTAGTGTTATAATGAAGTGCTTTAAGTAACAACAATATCAAATATATGATTATACCTTATTTTCCCAAATTTTGTCTAATATGAGGGTAAGTAAAAATGTATTGCTACTAGGAATTCATGTGTTTATTCCAAACACAATGTATTTTAACATGATTCTGCAATCAGTGGATAGCTGGAGCAAGTTCCCTGAGCAATATGCTTGTCTTAATCTCATTCCAAACTCATAACCACAGAGTAGATTTTGACTTATCGTGATCCTCTCGGACAGAGTGGAACTGCCCCTGTGAGTGTGTCTGAGATTCTAGCTCTGTGCACGCAGAAAGCCTCATCTTAGATAGAGGAAAGGGAGGGAGGAGGCCACAAATACAGGGACAAGGGAACAACAAGAGATCTAAAATCAATGGCGAGGAGCACAGAGGATGCCTGGTGTGGTTAAATCAAGTGTAATGTAGCCGAGAGGAAGTAAAGAGAGCCAAATGAAGGTAGAACCTGCCATCCAGCAGGGAAGCAACAAAGCCCACCTGGAAGAAGCACACCAACCCATGTGGCTTGTTAGATCAGTGAGACTGTGCTCACAAGCTTTTAAGAACCCAATTTCCAATCAACAAAGTAGAATATAGATCACTGTTTTTAGGGTCCATGCTATGGACCATGTGACATCAATTGACTTTGATGTCCTTGATATTATAATACCTAGGCCATACCCCAGCAACAGAGTTTGGACAGGATTGGGAACCACTGGATATTTTACTAAAACAAAAAATTTGAAGGTAGGATGCTATTTTTTAAAAAAGAAAACACAATTATTTTCAGGAAGCAAAGAAATGTAGATAGATAGCAAATGTCCATCCATTTCCAAATTTTAAGCTTTCATTACATTTGTCTATGAAGTTTGATATGAATTTTTTCCAGGATGTTAATCTATACTCTTTCTACCTGTTCCACAATGTATGTGCATATACACATACACTGCATATATTAAGATGGACATAGGGGCTTTCTTTTATATAGTGTTAGGTACATATGCATATACAAACATGAGGGAAGTAAAAATATTGCTACTAAGATTCTTCTGGTTCATATATGCATGAGTTTATCTGAAATCTAACTTGCTAACGTATGTCTTTATCATCAGGCTAGGGCTGCAGGCAAGTTCCCTCATGAATGCACTTGTCTTGTGAGGGTGTCTTTAAAAAATGTCCCATCACAA
>PVJH01045853.1:0-12157 GCA_004026705.1 Nesogale talazaci | reverse complement strand
TGGAGGAAGGTTATTTACAACCTATAATATACAGATGACAGAACCTTGCTTGTTGAAAGTGAAGAGAACTTGAAGCCATTACTGAGAAGAGAAAAGGACGTAGCCTTCAGTATTATAGCAGTTACATCATCTCCTGTCAACTTGCAAAGGGGTGGAGTCTAGCCTGACAAACTGGTCACAGATTGATGACCTCATTTGGAAGTGCCACGGATATAAATAGCTCACTGGAGGCCAGATACACGATCTCTGCTTGTCTCCCTGTGAGATATTCCTGTTGATAAGCCACATGGAGACACACTGATGGAGCCAGAGCCCTATAGCTAGAGGAGTCACGTGGAGACCCACACTAACGCTGAGATGCTTCTGTCACCACTGGATCCCCAAGACTTTCCACACACTGACCTGTGATCTTCCTGTATCTGGCATCATTGCATGTGGTGCATGAGTCTGAAGAGGAACTTATAGACTGGTACTGGACAATTGTGCTAATATCGGACTTCTGGAATTGTTCTGGACAGGGCTGGGATGTTTTCTTAATATACAATATTCTTTAATATAAAGTTCTTTCTTCTACATACATAAGTGTCCCTGGATTTGTTTCTCTACTCAACTGGGACTAACACAAGTATGTATTACAATTTACTATCAAAAAAAGCAAAGCAAAACTGTTGGACCAACAAACAACATCATGATAAATGGAGAAAAGACTTAAAAATTGTGAAGGACTCATTTTCTTTAGATTCATATTCAATGCTCATGGAAGTAGCAGTCAAGAAATGAAATAATGTATTGCATTGGATAAATTTGCTGCAAAAGATGTCACTTTGAGGACTAAGGTTAGCCTGACTCAAGTCATGGTGTTCTCAATCGCCTCACATGCCTGCCAAAGTTGGGCATTTCATAAAGAAAACAAGTGAAGGATGGATGTATTTGAATCATGGTGTGGGTGAAGAATATTCAATGTGCCACGGACGGCTAGCAGAACAAACTGCTTAGATGTGAGACTTTGGCTCATGCACCTTGGGCGTGTTAACAGGAGGGAATAGTCCGGCAGTTCTCAATCTGTGGGTCGTGACCCCTTTGGGCATCGAGCAACCCTTTCATAGGGGTCGCCCGATTCATAACAGTAGCAAAATGACAGCGATGAAGTAGCAGCAAAAATAATTTTAAGGTTGGGGGGGGGCGCCCCAACATAAGGAACTGTATTAAAGGGTGTGGCATTAGGAGGGTTGAGAACCGCTGGACTAGTCCCTGGAGAAGGACATCATATTTGGTAAAGTAGAAGGTCATTGAAAAAGAAGACCCCTAATGAGAATTATCCAGTAGCTTCAGCAATAGGCTCACACACAGTATTACCTGTGAGGCTGCCCCAAGAGCAGGCAGTGTTGTGTTCTCCTGTACCGCGGGTTGTCATCAGCTGGAACTGACTCAATGATACCTCACAGCCAAAGTGACTGAAAAACAAACAAACGAACTAGCCCAAGGAGGTGTGTAGAATGAAATCGACATTCAGACATTTGGAAATGAAGATGGCAACCTGTGTACAGATACGCTTGATACAAATGATGTATGGCATGTTAAAAGAGCTGTAAGAGCCCCCAATAAAATCACTGAAAAAAAAGAATAAAATAGACATGACTCAAAAGGGAAGCAAAATGAGCATCTTCAGGCAGCTGCTTTTCTTATTGTTAGCTCTCTGCTTGGGTTTGCTGGCAGAGGTTGCTAGCAAAGTGGTTTTTAAAAATCACTTTCTTGGGGGGCTTGTTCAACTCGTATCATAAACCATCCATTTGTGTCAAGGACATGTGTACATTTGTTGCCTTCATCATTCTCAAAAAACATTTGCTTTCTACTTGAGCCCTTGATATCAGCTCCTGATTTTCCCCATTCCTCCCTACTCGTCCCCTCCCTCATGAGCCCTTATAATTTATAAATTATTATTTTGTTATATCTTACACTGTCCACCATCTCCCTTCACCCACTTTTCTGTTGTCCATCCCCCAGAGAAAAGGTTATATGTAGATCCTTGTCATCGGTTCCCCAACTAGAAAGGGTTTTGTAAATCCTAGTATCCTTGCTTTGTTTCAAATGCCTGGGGTTTATTTATTTATTTAAAGATTGTCTTGTGCAGTGAACAGGTCTACTTACATGCTGAAGTCTTTCCCAACAGTATTTTGTCTGAGTGGCTGATGGCTCCTGTATGTCCTTACTTACTCCGTTTGGGGCTTGGCTTTATTGGCTCGTCAGCCCTTATTTATATCACCTGTGCCTGCCAGCCGGAAGCGCAGTGGGTGAAGCAAGTCTTAAATGAAAACCAGCTGGAGGCTGCCGGTGGGAGCTGGCACAACAGGAAGCACTCGAATGTGGCTGCTTTGTCCTTGCTCTCAAGCCCAGGGAGGCTTCTCTACCCAAAGAGGAAGCAGCTCGGACCGCACACCTCCGCCCAGGAAGGTTCCTCTCCCAGTCAAAGTTGTTTTCTGCAGAGCTTTTCCGTCTGACAAATGATTAATTTTGATTTTGTGAGGGTCTTTGTTTTGCTTTTTTTGAGAGACAGAGAATACCCAAAAGTGGCTTTGAGATGCTGGTGAGTAAGCGGAGGATGCTGGCTGACAGAGAAGAGAGAGAGCAGAGAAGACAAATGAGAGAGAAAATTAGAGCGAGCTGTCCTCCTCTTGGCTGGTATTTCCTCTCCCACCTCGGACCCTGACTAACCAGACTGAAGAGGCGGAGCCATCTGTGGCCACAGCCTGAAGGCACCCCAGTAGGCTCTGCGTGCACTTCCCCGTTTAACAATAGGGTTCGATTATTGATTAGCATAAGGAAGCCCAAAGCTTCCCAGTAAAGATCAATCTCTACTGATATTGCCTATCAAGGTCGCCTGGGTGTGTGTAATACATTTTAGAAGCTTACATTAAAAACTGGTGAAAATATTGAAAAGAAATATCCTTTTTTTTCCCCCTCAGAAAGTGGAGTGACGAATTTCTACCATTTTTGTTATTACTGCCTTTTCCTTTTGTCAACACACAAACCAAAGAAGAAAGCAGTTCTAACTCGTGGAGACATGAGCTGTTTTAGAGTGGAACTGGGTATGCTCCATTAAGGTTTTCAAGGACTATTGTCTCCCAGAGCAGGTTACCAATTCTTTCTTCCCAGGTGCCCCTGAGTCAGTTCCAACCACCAACCTTTTAGCTAGTAGTTTAGCTCATGATCATTTGTACTACCTAGGGACTCCACACATGTGTGCACAGTCATGGCATTTCAGAATCCTGGCGACAAAGATTAAGTTTGCTCATGTATTAATACCTTCATCAAATCTTTGTGTATGCTTGCATTTTCAAGCATTACTGCGTGCTTGGGGTACATTAGAGAGGGGCACAGGGAAAAGATTCCTGCCTGTATTGAGCTTAAATGCTGGTAAGTGAAACCTAGAGTCTGCTGAAGGTGCTGCATGTGATGGAAAAGGAAAAGAGGGGAGGGGTCAAGTTGAAGTGTCAACTGGGCAGTGAACTGTTGTGATAAGGGCTGTCGGAGCCTCCAATAAAATGATTTTTTTTTTTAAGTTAAGAACTGAGGAAAAGCTTGCAGGAGTTAAGGAGATTAACCAAATCACTATCTCAAACAACCTCACTGTCTTCAAGTCAGTTCTGGCTTGACCTACTTCTCACACCTTTTAAAGCACAAGGAACAGCTAAATCAAGAGTCTTAAGGACTCAATATACCTAGTTTGATCAAGGGACGCAGTGGGGAGCAATGTGGCTGGAATGGAAAAATTGAGGGGCAAAAGTGGCGCAGAGAAAGTCAAAAGGTCATGGGGCTATATCCTCTGTACCTGTGAGGACTTTGGCTTTTACTCATCAAAGTGAGGAGCCATGGAAAAAGTAGAACAAAATAAAATGAGGAGCGGGCTGAGCCCCGGTGGCGTAGTGGTTGTGCGCGGGACTGCGGCCCACTGGGACGGAGGTTCAATTCCAGCAGTGGGGCTGGGCCTCCTACTCCCACCGCTGGAGAGCAGTGATGCCCACACACACACACACACAAATAAATAAATAAAATGAGGAGCCACGGTTGGGTTATGGACAGAGGTGGGACATCATCTTCTATTTCTATTTTTCAGACCCGAGCTTATTATTTGCTCTCACATTTTAATTTTCATCCAATTTTTAATTGTGAATTAGGTGTGTGTGGGGGGGTCCCCTTTCAGACAATCAATTTTGTACTCTACAGTTTAAACTATTTCTCAACTCCCACCCCAGTAGCTTACCCTACCCTGATCGCTTCTTCCTCATGTGAGGTCTCCCCTCCCTTTCACCTGTTCCTGCCTGTTAGCCCTCTAGCCAATAACTTCCCCTGTCCTCCATTGTCCTCCTCCCATGATCCTACATTATGCAAAGGCCACTCTGCGTGCTGGTTGAAGGAAGTTTTATAGTCACCCAGGCAAGGGATGAGAGTAACTCAGATGAAGCCGGAATCACTGAAAGTGTGGTGGGAACAGATGAAGGTGCTTGGAGTACAGTAGAGATGAACACAGAAGAAACATTCCTGCCCACGGAGAGGCACAAATATAGAGACCAACCTTGACCGCCCAGTTAAGACTTCACCTTGACCCTTCGCCGCTTTTTGTTTTCCATAGCATACATCACGTTCAGCATCTGTAGAATTTACTTGCCAAAATTGAAGCTTTATTCAGGCAGAAAATTTTTTTATTCTGTACTCTTCTCTAATATACCACAAGCATGTTCCCCTGTCCCCATGGTGTATATGTTCTGAAGGTAGAGAAAACAGGATTAAAAAAAAAAAATCAGTGTGAGGTGTGAGAGAAGTAGAGAAGCTTATAGGTAGGTGACTTAGATTTTTGGCCTGAGCAGTAAGAAGGCGTCACCCGATAGGAAAGAACACGAATGAAAGAGCTTTTGTGTGTGGGGGCGGGAGGGGGCGGAGGGAAGGGCCGGGAAGGGGTGAAGCAGAACACAGATGTGGAGGCAATAGTGAGCTTTATTACTTTGGGCTGGAGAGATACATTTGAGGGTTTTTTAATCTTCTAGGTAAAATTTAAAGTATTAAAGATCACCCCAGGGAGTGAGTGTGGATAGAGAAAAGGAGGGAAGCTTGAGCTCCAGGGTACTGCACCATTACGTGCCAGCAAGTTGAGGAAATGACAAAATACACTGAAAAAAAGCATGGAGCGAATGTGGTGACCTGGAAGCCCGCAAAGGAGGACTGTTGAGGAGGGCGTGATCAACTGTATCACACGCTACTGATAGGCCCATTAATCAGAGGATTAAGAATGGATTGTTGGACACAGCAGCAAGGAGGGCATAATGTGCTTTCTATGGAGTAATAGAGATAAGAGCCTGCCTAAAGTGGGTTATAAGAGAAAGGAGCGGCTGAGTCCCGGTGGCGTAGTGGTTGTGCGCGGGACTGCGGCCCACTGGGACGGAGGTTCAATTCCAGCAGTTGGGGCTGGGCCTCCTACTCCCACCACCGGAGAGCAGTGATGTGCCACCCCCCCCCCAAAAAAAAAAAAAAGAGTAAAGAGAAAGAAATTAAAGTTCACAAATAAAGGCAGTTCCTTCAAAGAGTTTTACAAATTATATGGGGAAGAAAAATAGGGCAGTAATTCATGAAGGAGTGATTAAGGAAATATTTCTTTTTTTAAAATGAAAGAATTAACATGATTGTACATCGAAGGGAATGAAGTGAAAACTGAGAAGTGACTGAAGGAAGGGAGTTTTGTTGGAACAATATCTTTGAATTGATAAGAAAAGGTGCTAGCTTGCTCATAAGAGGGAAGGAAGGTTGCTTCAGTGGAAGGGCATCAGGTTGTTTTTTTCCCTATGGTAATTGCAGGAAGGAAGAGTAGGAATGCAGAAGCTGGGAGGGGGTGGCTGTGTTTGTGGGAGGTGTTGGCAGGAGGGAGGACACACTCAAACAAAGAATTAGGAATCAGAATGGCTTGGGATTTCTCAATTGCAACACTGTTATCTAGCAGACAAGTGGTTGGGCCTTTCATAAACTAAGGGGAAAATTGGCAACTTAAGAATTTTGTATTCAAACTGTCATCAAGTGAGGGTTAACTTGTGTTCGACCTGGTTGACCAGAGAAACAAATCCAGGGACATTCATATATATATATATGAATATATATATATAGCTTTATTCATATATATATATATAGCTTTATATCAAAGAGTAATTGTATATTAAGAAAACATTTCAGCCCAGTCCAGATCAAGATCATAAGCTCAATATTAGCCCATATGTCCGATACCAGTGTATGACTTCCTCTGCAGACTAGGTCAACACATGCAATGATGACAAATGCAGGAACATCACAGGCCAGTGGGTGGAAAGTCTTGTGGATCCAGTGGTGGTGGAAACCTCTCAGTGCTAGTGTGCCTCCACATGACTCCTTCAGCTCCAGGGCTCTGGCTACCATCAGTAGAGCTTTACGTGGCTTGTCAACAGGCAGGGGAAGCAGAAAGACAGTACAGCCTGCCTCCAGGGAGGAAGTTCCCATAATCCACATGAGAAGGTCATGCCCACCTGGAGGCACAATTAAGCTGTGACCTGACAGGCTAAATGCCATCCCTTCACTCTGGCAAGTTGACATGAAGTCATGTAACTACCACACGGCTCGATGCATTTTTTAGCATGCCAGGTACTCTGGACCACCTCTGTTTGCCCTCCTGATACACTGTGTGTCCCTTTCTCCCCGCTTTGTTGTCATGGATTGCTTTGTCAGGCTCTCTTTTATCCTCTCTTCTGGTTGGTTGGTCTATGAGAGACACTGACAGGAGACTGGGAAGCAGAAAAATCAGTTCTGTCCTTTTCCAGTGACTTCAGTTCTCTCTCTGGATTGTTGTATTCTTTCTTCTTGTCCTTTCAAGGACAAGTACACTAACCTAGTATACTAACCTTCTTGCTGTGGTGATTCCTCTCTTAACAACACTGACATCTTCACTCAGAGTCCCTTCTGTAAGCTTTCACCTGTTACTTACTTTAAGGATGCTATCTGTCTTTTGGCTGGACTGATACACTGACTGGATATATAAAGTCTAAAATTTTAACTAATGCCAGTGGCCATCTATTACCCTAAAGCAAAGGTGGGACGGTAAGGTGGACAGATGGCGAGGGAGGTAGGGAAGTTAGGTTAATGGAGATAAAACAAGCAGAATGGAAGCAACAAGAATGGTGACACATTGTGAAATATGTAACTAATGTCACTGAACAAAGGGCGTACAAATTGTTAAATGAGAACCTAAATTGTTATGTAAGCTTCCACCGGAAATACACTAAAATATTATTTTACGAAAAGTACACAGGGGGCTGAGCCCCGGTGGCGTAGTGGCTGTGCGCGGGACTGCGGCCCACTGGGATGGAGGTTCAATTCCAGCAGTGGGGCTGGGCTTCCTACTCCCACCACCAGAGAGCAGTGATGCCCCCCCAAAACAAAACAAAACAAAACAAAAAGAAAAGTATACATGTGCTCTTTTCCTAAAACTATGGGAGTAATTTTCCATTAGAATAAAAAAGGGGCTGAGCAGTTGTCCCTGAGACATGTGTATCAGCGTAGAAGTATACTCCCTGGGAGTTGTGGAGGCCGATTGCTCATATTTTGGAAGTAGATCACCAGACTTTTCTTCTGCGGTATGTCTGGGTGGATCTGAACCATCAACCTTTGAATAGTAGCTGACTATGTTAACCTTTTGTCCCACTCAATAATTCCAAATTAGATTAAGGACATAGGAATCTAAAAAAAAAAAAAGAAAAGAAAAACAAGACAGCTGCTATTCAAAGGTTGATGGTTCAGATCCACCCAGACATACCTCAGAAGAAAAGTCTTGACATCTGTAAAGAAAAAGCAATTACTGCATAAGAAATTGCTCTGGGTGATCAGCATTTATGCCCAAAATTCCAAGCACCTTCTGAATTCTTTCCTTTTATAGAATTCTTTTGTGTGTGTGGGGATCACTGCCTCTGGTGGCTGTGGGCGCTACCCAGTGCCGCTCCTGAGAGCTGCCGTTGGATTCTAACCGCCAAGCCCGCGGGCTGCAGTCCACACTCAACCACTTACGCCACCGGGGCTCAGACCCTAGAATTCTTTACAGATGTCAAGATTAAATTGTTAGAATACCTGATTCTCAAATTGATTTACATAGAGATTTCCAAAGAAGAGATTGACCACAGCAGTACCATATTTTGTCGGGACATTTATTCTAGCATGACTTGATCTAGGATATTTGTCAGAATGGAAAGTAAAAAAATTTTTTAAAAAAATCTTAATTTATATACCTCCAAGCTGTGTGAGACATACTTTACACAGTATCAGGACTGCAAATTGTAGCATGTAGAGTGTCTGACTACTCTTATAAGCCACCTAAATGTGAGAGGGCTGAATAGGGCTATCTTAATACCCGACTCACATAATAGCCACGAGGAAAACTTCCATTTGCATACCTCTATGGTCCTGTTAGGTTTCTGGGATGGTTTAACCTCTGGTTCTTGCTTCTCAATGCTGAAAGAATTCATGCAGCAGAAACACTTTTGCAAATCCAAGTACCTTTTACGAGGGAAAGGGAAGTTTCCCTTTCAGTCTTGGAAAGTACAAGCTATCTTTAGAAAATATGTAGTGGCCTTCCAGGGACCACTCAAGAGTTTGCCACTGAAGATGGCCACTTCAGGAGAGCACGAGAACCCATGTGGAGGAATACAGGAAGAACAAGAGCACAGACTCAGGGTGCAGAGACAAGAGTGCCTGTCCGTGGGCCTGCTTCTATTCCAGCCTACCTTACTTAAGGGGATGTGACTGAAGGTATGACCATCCCTAGTGGCCAAGTTCAGGTGTACTTGTGACATGGACTTGTGAAGGTTGATCTTCACCTGCACCTAGGTGACTGTCTGTGCAAGCTCGGATCTGGATTTTCTCATAGGTGTCTAATTTCTTTGCAACCCCTTTTAGTGAGACATGGCCAGTTTATTTTCATTTAGAGTAGGCATCTGATGGAGACAACCCCCTTTCTCTCTAATCTTGCTATCTATCAGGCCCAACCCTGCATAAAGCCAGTTATATATATTAAAAAAAACAACACTGGAGGTATATACCATGATTCATAGCAAATGGGCACTACTCTGAGACAGGCATCAAAGCATTCTTGTTAGAATGTTAACAATATTTTACTGTATCAAGTGTTTCTTTAACATTATTTATGGAGAGAAGGGTACACCACATACTAAGACAATTTACTAACTGCCTTAGATAAAAATTATACCTAATTGAGCCCTTGGTATCAGCTTCTCATTTTTCTTTTGTCCATACCCCAGGGTGCTTATATGCAGATCCTTGTAATCAGTTCCCCCTTTCTACCCCACCTTCCCGCCACCCTCCCCGTATTGCCTCTCACACCACTGATCCTGAAGGGATCACCTGTCCTGGAATCCGTTTCCAGTTCCAATCTGTACTAGTATACATCCTTTGGTCTAGCCGGATTTGTAAGGTAGAATTGGGATCATGATGGGGGAGGAAGGCAGGAAGCATTTAGGAACTAGAGGAAAGTTTTATGTTTCATCATTGCTATACTGCACCCTGACTGGCTTGTCTCCTCCCCATGACCCTTCTAAGGGTTGCCAGTTGCCTACAGATGGGTCTTCGGTCCTCAATCTGCACTCCCCCTCATTCATAATTTGATTTTTGGTTCTTTGAAGCCTGATACCTGATCCCTTCAATACCTGGTGATTACACAGTCTGGTGTGCTTCTTCCATGTGGGCTTTGTTGCTTCTGAGCTAGACGATCTCCGGTTTGCCTTTAAGTGTTTAAGACCCCCGACATTATATCTTTTGATAGCTGGGTACCATCAGCTTTCACCACTTTTCCTTATGTACCCATTTGTCTTCAGTGATCATATCAGGAAGGTGGGCATACAATTTTATGATTCTTTTGTTCTTTGATGCCGGACACCATCTCAAGTAGAAAGCAAGTATTTTGATGATGATGATGGCTGTACAAATGTACAGATGTGTTTGACACAATGGATGGGTGTGTGGATTGTGGTAAGAGGTGTATGAGCCCCCCAATAAAAAAAGAAATACCTAGTTGTTTCAGTTTAGGTACAAATTTGACTTAAAAGACGTATTTTAAGGGACCTAGTTTGTCATCTGAGGATATCCTTGTATCATATGATGTTTGCGTAATATCCAAACCATAGAATTCCCTATTTAGAAAAACTTATTGATAGGGAATGCATGATTGTGGGAAAAAATACCACTTTGACCCTAATTCGCTAACAAGTCAAGAAATAGCATCAGAAGTATAATACTATTTTGCTTTAAGCAGAACTTTACAGGATGTTTCCCATTCATCAGTTTGCACATAAAATGTTCCAAGACTATGACTGTGTTCCTGATAATGTATGGTAACTCTCATTTCTGCACTGGGTCTCCCATTTTTTACCTCTTTCTGCCTTCTCATTTTTGGTTTTGGAAAAATGCTGTCCTTTCAATTTCCTGTCATTGATTTTTCTGATGAATACAATCCTCTCGTGCTAGTATCCATGGGCCCGTCTATTTTTAGACTGAAAAGGAGTCTCTGGGATTGGTTTCAGTTACAGCCCAGAAGGGTGTTTTATAGCCATCATTCTCAATGATTCCTCCAGTCTCTGCCAGATCAGTAAATATGAGCTTTCCTGTGAATTTTATTTTTTGTGTTTTGTTCTAGTTTTCACTCCCCTGGCCTGGAACCTTCTTTTGTGCTCAGTGTCATTGATTGTGGAAGGCAGGCATCATCTAGTTCTTTTGGTTTGGGAACCTGGTGGTTACTGTGTGATGTCTAATACTGCTCCAAAAGCATATGCTTCCAAGATCAGATGTCTTAGCTATTGGCTCCGAGAATGGCCTAAGAGGAATACAAGTGAATGGCTTTAAAAAACAAACCAGAATTTACTTTCTTGTAGTTCCAAAGGCCAAATGACTGAAACAGGGTGTCAGTCATGCAGATTCTCTCTGGGTGCCTCTTCTCTAGTTTCTGTGGTCTGCCAGCATCCCTGGCATTATCTCCACTTGTACTCAGTCTCTGTCTTCCCACTCTGTGAGCATCTGACTCTATTCTGCTCTTTGAAATAACTCCAAAGTGATTAGATTTAGGACCCATTCTACTCTAGTATGAGCCAGTAACGCAAAATGAACAACTCTGTTTCCAAAGAGTTGGATCATACCCACAGAAACAAGGATCAGGACTTCACTTTTTTTCACACACAATAACGGCAGTTTATTAGTTTCCTTAACAATATTAAAAAAGAGATTTCTTGTCATTTAAGAGGCCACAGGGATTCAAGGAAGATGAAGATATTTAATCAAAAGGCACCACGACATCATCTAAAATCTCCCACCACGGTGGCAGTAGTCAAGGAAACTTAAGTTACAGCAAAGTCCTGTGATATAACTGAGAGATGACATAGCAGGAAATGAGCTTGCCTTTCATAGGATTATGGTATGTCGGTCCATTTGGACCCAAGATTTGGCCAAGAAAAGGTCAAAGGGTCAAAAGGTCAAAGATGGTAGAGGGAGGGCTGAGCCCCGGTGGCGTAGTGGTTGTGCGCGGGACTGCGGCCCACTGGGACAGAGGTTCAATTCCAGCAGTGGGGCTGGGCCTCCTACTCCCACCACCAGAGAGCAGTGATGTCCCCCCCCCTCAAAAATAAAAAAAGATGGTAGAGGGTAAAGCAAACTGCAATGGACAGGGACAAAGAGTGATTCAAGATCAGTGTCCCTGAGCAGATAGTGATGGATCAATTTTCTTCCTTCATAGAAACATTTTCCTGCCACTGTGCTCCTGACTAGTTACTGACTCTTACCTTACAGGAAACGCAGCAACCAGGACAACTGGATTTGGTGTTACCTAGGGCTTTTGCTGTAATTTAACATAGATCTTTGACAACGTGTGACTTATGTGTAAGGAGAGAGAGAGAGAGAGAGAGAGAGAGAGAGAGAGAGAGAGAGAGAAACAGAGAGAGACTGACTATGTTGGGTCAGTGGGTGCACAGTCCCGGCTGTGGCAGGGGTACCCCTATGGATCCTTGTTTCCAGGGCTCAGGGTCCATCAGCAGTATCCATTGGTGATAGAAACATCTCAGCGCTGACAGGGGTCTCTCTGGCTTTTCCAGCT
>PVJH01045852.1:0-12173 GCA_004026705.1 Nesogale talazaci | reverse complement strand
ACGGGAGAGTTACCTAGCATGTGCAAAAACTGTACGTGCTAGCAAGAGCCTTCCCACAGCGGGTCCGTCCTGACCCTCAACGCAGCAGAAGGTAACACCGCACAGCCCTGTGCCGGCCTCTGCTCAAGCGCCTGTTGCAGCCCTGACGTCAAGCCCTCTTGCCGCGGGCCATCGTTTTGTTCACTGTCTGTCCCTCTGCTTTAACAAGCACGGTGCTCCTCACCAGTCTCTGTCGCGTGCGAGACCCTGTCATCCTTGCCGGTAAGGAGCACTCTGGCCACACTTCTCCCACGACCCATCGGCTTGTCCTGTGAGCGCTCCCTGACGTTTCCAGCATCCTCCGCCAGCACCACGATGCCAGCACACCGGGGCTTCTTTCTTCTTTCTTACTCGGCGTCCAACGTTCACATGCATAGGGTGCAGTGGAAAAGATCCTGGCATGAGATGAAATTGATATGAAAAAGATATGAAATAGCATATCTTTCAGTCTGGAGCTAGCCAACGAGCCCTCGGCGTGGGGCCTCAAAATGAACGTTTTGCTTTTCAGTACTCTAGGCAGGCCTTGCAGACTTCTCCAACTCCGTGGTTTTACCCGATGCAGAACATCGTCGATCTCCCTACCCCTATTTCCATGAGCATTGATTGTGGACCCAAGAAAGGCAGAATCCTTGACAACGTTTATCTTTTTTTTTCTCCATTTATCTTTTTTTTTTTTGGGGGGGTGCATCACTGCCCTCTGGTGGGAGTGGGAGGCCCAGCCTTGCTTCTGGAGAGCTGCTGCTGGATTTGAACTGCCAAGCCAGTGGGCCGCAGTCCCGAACACAACCACTCCGCCACTGGGGCTCAGCCTCCATTTATCATGATACTGACTATTGGACCAGTTGTGAGGGACGTGGCCTTCCCCACGTTGGGTTGTCATCCACACTCAAGGCCACAATCATCGATTTCGTCGGCAGGTGCCTCAAGTCCTCCTCACTCCGAACAAACACGGGGTGTCCTCGGCATCACCGGTTGTTCATAAGACTTTCTCCAACCCTGGTGGCACGTCCCTCTTGATAAATTACAGCCTCTCTGAAGGTTTGCTCAGCCCTCAGGTTGAATAAGGATGGTGAGTGAATACAACCCTGAGGCGCACCGCTCCGTAGCTTTGACCATACCGTCTATTTCCTTGTTTGTTTGACCGCGTGACTCTTGATCCATGTGAAATTTCTGCATGAGCACAATGACGTGCTCTGGGATTCCTAGTCTTCTTAAGGTTATCCACAGTTTGCTAGGAGCCTCACAGGTGAATGCCTTGGCACAGTCAGTGAGACATACATAAACATCCTTCTGGTATTCTCTGCTTTTGAGCTGCGATCCATCTGACATCAGAAATGATAGGCCTTGTTCCATGCTTTCTTCTGAATCTGACCTGAACCTTTTGCGTCTCCCTGTCAAAGTCCTGCTGCAACCGTTGTTAGACGAGCTTCAGCAAAATCTTACTTGCAGATGATATCAGTGATATATATATATATATATATTAATAATTTGAGCATTTTTTGAGTTACTTTTCTTTGAAATGGATCCAAATATCAATCTTTTCAAGGCAGCTGGCCAAATAGCTGTCTTCCGAATTGCCTGGCATAGTTCAGTGAGTGCGTCCCAGTACTTAATCAGCCTGTTGGAACACATCAATTGGTGTTGAATCAATCCTTGGCACTTTGTTTTCGGATCGTACTATCCATCCAGCTAGCAGTTCTTTTTTTTTTGGGGGGGGGCATTACTGCTCTCCGGTGGTGGGAGTAGGAGGCCCAGCCCCACTGCTGGAACCAACTAGCACTTCTTCCTTCAACACCACTTACACTGGATCTGGCTCATATGCTACCTCCTGAAATGGTTGTATGTTGATCAATACCTCTTTTAGGTACAGTGACTCTCTGTATTCTTTCCATTTTATTTTGATGCTTCCTCCATTATTCAATATTTGAAATCCATAGGATCTTTCAGTATTACCACTTGAGGCGTGAGTTTTCCCCCCACCCCCTGAGTTCTATCAGTTTAAGGTTTGCTGAGAGCATTCATTTTTCAAATCTTTCAGCCATGTCTTTGCACATTTCATTGAAAATGCTTCACTTTGTCTTCCTGAGCTGCCCTTTGAAACGTTCTGTCCACCTCTGTGACGTCATCATCTCTTCCAGGTATCTCAGCTACTCCATGATTAAGAGCAAATTTCAGAAGAGCAAAGTCTCCTCTTATATCCATGTTGGCCTTTTCATTTTGTCTTTTCTTTTTTGATGACCCTCTGCTGGCTTCAAGAAGGCCCTCTTGTCATTAGAGTTCAAAGAGTCAAATCTATTCTTGCAATATTCTCAAAATTCAGGTGGAACAGATTCAAGGTCCCATGTTGGTTCTCGTGGACTTCTTTTAATAATCTTCAACTTCAACTTGTACTTCCAAATGACCAATTGATGGTCTGTTTGACAGTCAACACCTGGTCTTGCCTTATTTCATATTGACATCTCCAAAGCCTCTTCCCACGACGTAGTCAATTTGATTTCTGTGTTGAGAAATTCCATCCAGAGAAATTCATGGGTATGGCTACCATTTGTGTTCTCAAAAAAGATATTTTCTATGAACAAGGGTTAAGTCCTGCAAAATTTTGTCACACAAACCCTAGATTAATTTCTATGACCAAGTTCATAGTTTCCAACGACTAGTCCTTCCTCTTTGTTTCTGCATACCAATAGCAAATAATTATTGATTCATCTTGAAGGCATGTTTGATCAACTTCTGACTAAAGACATTGGTAGAATTCTTCAATCTCTCCATCACTAGATTTTCTGCTTGGTGCCTAAATTTCAACAACGGTTGTGTCGATCTCATCTCCTTGCGTGTGCATGGATGTAACCCTATCACAGACAGTCTTGTACTCTCACATAAATCTTGTAAAGTCCTTTCTGACACTGATGCGGCGCCGTTCTCTTGATTGTGTCATGCCCAGATTCGTCAACCCTCTGATTTTCTGATTTAAAATGACCGGTACCAGTCCACGTCAGCTCACGAAGCCTACGGTATCGCTTGATGTTTTCCATTTCATTTTTGACAACTTGTGATTTCCCTAGGTTCATACGTTGTACATTCCAAGTTCGGGGGACCAGTAGATTGTTTGGAAGTTGATTCTCCCCACCTTGTGTCATGCCCCCGCAGCAAAGGGAAACCCTAAGGGCTCGGCTCTCGCAAAAGTTTTGCAACATGCACACAGCCGCAGCCGTCTCTCCTCTATGAAGTGGTTCCTCCTCGGTCACATTTCGAGTCGCTCCCGCACCTAGAGACCCACCCCCTGGCACGACCTTCCACCACGTTCTGCTTCCATTCACGGGACCTGCAGTATCCGGCAGTGTCTCAAGGTCGTGCCTGAGGCTTCCGGGGGCTCCTTCTTCGGCAGTTTCCTTCTTGTATTTGCGTTCTCCCTCCGGGGGCTCCCCTGAGACCTGTTCCCCTGGGGCGACGCTGCTGTCCTTTGAAACGCCAGAGACATCGGTTGCAACATCTGGGCAGCACAGGGGCCCCCGCCGTGTGACAGACTGACTCACAAGGGGTCGGACCTGCACGCACCTGCACACTCGCGGCCTCTACTTCGATGCCAGTCCGTAGCAATTCCGTAGGGCAGGGTGGAGCTGCCCCTGTACACTTTCCAGAGGGACGAGGAAGGCCAGGGCCGGGTGGTTTCAAACTGCTGACCTGGCAGGTGGTCAACCAAGGCATAGCCACTGTGCCGCCAGGGCTCCCTGACAGAGCAGCTAGGAGGCGGTTCATCAACGTGCCTCCAGGCCTGATACTAAATTCTCACCTAGAGGGGCGCTTCGTGGGCCGGCTGCTCTGCGTACCGGTTGAAAAAATATAGCAAGAGGATACGACTCCGCTACCCACATTTCCTGATGATGTTACATGTGGCCATCCCTCATCCGGTGTCCGTGGGAGGACGAAGAGTGGAGGGCTGGAGTCTAGCCTGTCACTCTGGAGATAGCCAAGGAGCTCTCCGTGTGGGCATGGCCTTCTCCTGAGGCTTCTGGGAAATCCAATTCTCCCTTCTTGGAAGCAGGAGACGCTCTCTCTCTCTCTCTCTCTCTTGGAGACACATCCCTGAGGAGCAGTGACAGGGACCTGCCCTGATGGAACTAGATCCCGGGACCTGGAGAAGCCACGTGGGACTCCTGCCAGCGCCGAGATGCTCACACTACTGGATCCACAGACGTTCTCCCCGCCGGCCTGTGGTCATTCTGCATTCGGGGTCATTGCAGGTGTTTGCTGAGTCCGCAGAGGGCTTATAGATTGGTGTCAGACATAGGAGCTAACATTGGACTTAAGACTTTGGACTCGACTTGTATGCTTTCTCAATGTTCCGTTACTTTTGTGCCTCTCCCTGATAGACATATGTATGTTTATGAATTCTGTTTTTCTGGTCTACCCAGACGACACATTCCCTCGCTCTGTTTAAATGACTGTCCCTAGGGAAGTGGACAGTTTCCACAAGAGCACAACGAAGTGTTCTAGTTAGTATTCCTGTTCTTCTAATGACAATGAAACACAGGTAAGCGTCTTGCATCCAGCCAATGTGCATCTGATGTTAGCAATGATGTCACCCAGTCCGTGTCTTTATTGAATCTCCTTGAAAATCCTGCCTGTCTTTGTGGATGCGTTGCTGCAAATCTTGTTGATGATCTTCAGAAATCTCTCTTGAATGTGCTAGTAATGCTGTTACTTAATTCCCCTCTCTGTTGGGTCACATATCTTTGCAATGAACTCAAATATGCATCTTTCCCAGTAAGCTGTGCAGGTATATGCCTTCCAAAGTTTTCTCACATGGATGAGCGAGAGCTTCCAGTGCTTCCTCTGCTTGTTGAAACATTTCAATGGGTATTCCATCATATTTGGAGTTTTGTGTTTTGCAATTTGCCTTTAGTGTAGCTTCGAGTTCTTCCCTCTATCTTGGTTCTTGATCAGATGCTTCCTCTTGAAATAGTTGAATGTCAACCAGTTGGTTTAGCTAAAGAAAGGTTGTATATTCCTTTGATTTCTTTTGCTACTTCCAGCACTGATAAATATTGTAGCCACAGACTCTTCAATATTGCAACTCAAGGCTTTAGTTTTTCATCAGTTATTCGAGTTTGATATCGTTGTTGCTAAGGATGTTGTTGTTGTTGTTGTTAGGTGTGGATAACATGACTAAAGTCCATCAGAAGAAGTCTCACCATCCTTGCTTCTAAGGAGTATTCTGCCTACAGTCCTTCGAAGATAGATTCGTTTATTCTTTTTTTGTTTTGGACATCACTCTGGTGGTGGGAGTAGGAGGCCCAGCCTTGCTGCTGGATTTGAATCTCCATCCCAGTGGACCGCAGTCCCACACACAACCACTACGCCATCGGAGCGCAGCCCCAGATTCGTTTATTCTTTGACAGTACATGGTACCTTCAATTCTTCTCCAACACCATCTTTCAGATGCATCCATTCTTCTACAGTCGTCCTCCTCTAATATCTAATATTCAGGCGACTTTGAGGTGATTGATAATATTGTGGTCTGGATCGGGTGAACATTAGTCATCAAAGCGACATTCTTGGTGTTTGACAAGTTCAAGAGAGACTGTGCAGCAGATGCATTGAAGGCCAAAGCTTTCTTCCCAACGGCCTCGCTCCCTCCACATCATTAAGGGCGACTCTCCTTTGTGCAGGCAGCTCTTTCTCAGTCCTATTTTGAGTTCCTTCCAACCTGAGAGGCTTATCTGCTGGCTGCCGCTTGTCTTGTCTGTTAGTGTGTTGGATGGTGGTAGCATGTTTCATGCTCTGCTACTGGAAGTTTTCCGAGGGGGTGCCCCCAAAATAAAAAAACGAAAAAGCTCCACTGGGCAGAGAATGCCTTTTCCCTGCTAGGCAAGCAAGAATGCAACAGGTTTGACAAATGTATAAGTGTTGGAGAGTACTTTGAAGATGATAAAGTAGTTTTGGGAAAAAATTAAATACATAGCTTTGAAAAAAATCTGGTCTTTTTTGGAGAGGGTATTCTCTCATGTGACTGGTATTTCAGCTAATAGCAGACTGACCCAAAGTGAACAGGTTTCAGCAGATCTTCCAGACCAAGAAGGAATAGGCTGTCTTTTGTGGAGGAATTTGCCACAGAAAATCTTGCAGATATACTCATGATGGCCAGATGTTATTTAGGTGAAGGGACAAATGATCTCCAACCAGAGAGAGTGGGAGAGGAGATGATGGAAACCAGGCAAGACCATGAGAATTTTAATGAATTGTCGAATGTAAGACTGATTGTGTACTCTGTAGACCTTGACCGAATTTACAATAAAACGTTTTTAAAAGGAGTAATTGTAACTTTTGATGACCAACAGCTAGTTGGGATCTTTGTTGACATCAGAGACAAATCATAAACTATGCATAATACAGTGTGTTAGCCCAGGTAGACTCGAGAAACAAATTCATAAACACATGTATGCATAAAAGGGAGAGGCTTATATGCAAGAGCAACTGTGCGTTCAGAAAACATCCCAACCCAGACCATTCCAAAGTCACAAGTCTGATATTAGCCCCTCTGTCCGATACCAGTCTGTCAAGTCTCCTTCAGGCTCACGAAACACATGCAGTGATGCCAAATGCAGAACGATCACAGGCCGGGGGCACAAAGTCTGTGGATCCTCTCTCTCTCTCTCTCTCTCTCTCTCTCTCTCTCTCTCTCTCTCTGGTTTCTCCGGCTTCAGAGGTTGATAGCATCAGCTAGCTCCACTTGGCTTCTCCTCAGGGAGAAGTCTTCTCCTCTTGCAGGAAGTCAGCCTTGTCAGTGGAGTGACTCCAAGGAAGTGAACTGAGAGGGAGAGTGTATACAGCAGTGATTGGCGAACGATGACCGCGGTCACCTAGCGACCCACGGGGAAAATTTTAGTGACCCACTAAACAATTCTTAATTACCACGATCAGTGGGTATTCTTGCCAACGAATTAAAGTGGGTGTTTTCGATTTGCGGTGATGGCCGGTGGTAGATGGTGATCACTGCACTGCGGTGCTTTTGACTTGGTGAAACAGCTTTTGGCATCTGGCTGTCAGGGGGGTCCGAGAGGAGCCGAACACATGAAAAGCAGTATGCGTAGTTGACTTGAGAGAGAGAGATCTCGTTGGACTGGTCTGTGGATGAAAGTACTGACTAAAGAACATGGCAAGGCTTGCAATAGTCGCTCGTTATGGAGCTACTGATTCTCCAGGTATTCGTGAAGAGCTGTGTGCACTTTCACCAAAGTTAGGTATTACGAGAGGTATGGACATTTTAAAGAAAGTTCAAGAATTCATTAGATTCGAAAATAGAAATGTTTTTGATTTGAAGAAAATAATTGTTTTCTGTCACAACGGATGGGGCTCCAGCAATGTTAGGAAAACATGCTGGCTTTGTCAGTCTGTTGCAGAAGGAACTTGGATGACCACTACGCTCATGCCACTGTATAATTCATGCAGAAAGTTTATGTGCAAAAGCCTCCTGGAAGCATTTAAATGAAGCGATGAGTGTCATGAAGACAATTACTAACACAATGATAGCTCGTTCTGCCTTGAATCACAGAAAATTTAAGACCTTTTTAGGAGAAATTGAATGTGAATATAGTGATTTATTCATGCATACTGAAATTTGCTGGTTACGCAGAGGAAAGGTTCCAAATCGCTTTGTGGAATGCATTGATGCAATTGAAATATTTATGAGGGAAATTGGTGAAAGTTTCCCTCAGCTCAAAGACAAAAATTGGCTTAAATTAAAATTCTTAGCAGATAATAGTAATCATTTCAATGATTTAAATCTGTGCTTACAGGGCAAGGAACAAACAATTCTCAAACTTTATGAAGAATGGAAAAATTTTGTTGCAAGATAGTTCTAGTACAGGGTGACTTATTGAAACAAATATTTAAATATTCTCCTTTAGTACAAACGCATAAAGAAATTATAAATGCAGAAGTAGATATGCTTAAAACTTACAGAGATACCATTCAAACCGAATTTGAAACCCAATTTCAGAACATTAAAGCCCATGGTCCTATGTTCAGTTTTATAATAAAGCCTGATAAAATGAAGGACAGTGTATTGGCCCTACAGTATTTCAATTTCCTTGAAATTGAAAATCTGGATATGGAGTTGATTGACTTCAAAAACTCAGAAATGTGGACAGATAAAACTAGGCTTCAAGAGGACAACTTGAATCCACTGATGAAAATCACTGGAGCACGATAGCTGCATGCTGGGCATCACTTCCTTCCAAGTTTTCTTCGATAAAGAAAGTTGGTTTTGCTTTACTTTCAGCTTTTGGGTCCAGTTACTCATGTGAACAAGTATTTCCCAAATGAAATTCATTCTCAATTCATCACGAAACAAGTTAACTAACAAAAATTCAGAACCATGTATTCTTTTAAAAACAATGAATTATCACCCAAATATCTCAAACCTTACAGGGATACTATAACAGCATCAAGGAAGCCATTAAAATGATTATATGTTCCTAATTAAATAGAGGTTCATTTTATTTACATGGTGTTTACTCTTCTGCTAACGTTTTATGATTTCTTTAAGTTGTAAATATAGATTTGATAATAAATTTGTAATTTTAGATTTAAAGTCTATTGGATCACCCCATCTGTATGTTTTTATTTTCTGTATTCTAAGATAATGTGTAGTCTAAAATAGAAGTGACATGACTCATCATCAAACATTTTTGTGAAAAATAGAAAAATTACCCACTTGAAAAAAAAAAAACACATTGCCAATCACTGATACAGTGTCTCCCACCTCCAAGAAGGAATTACCACATTTTCCAAAATTCCCAGGAGAAGGCCATGCCCACAGCGAGTTTCTCCATATTGACAGATGAGACTCCCCCCCACACTTTGAACCCTCAAATCAATACCAGATGAGGTGAATGCCACACGTGGCTAAGGGGCTGGCAAGTGTGCCACCACCACCTGAAGCATGTTGCTTGTGTCAGATCTGACTCATAGTTAGTCTAAATAGAACAGAACGAAACACTGGGCCCGCTTGTACCATTCTCCCAATTGCTATGCCTGAACCCAGTTTTTAGGCCGGGGTGTGAATCTAGCAGTCCAAGGTACTCTCCGTCTTCCTTGCCAGCATATGACAATAGTGTTAAAACATAGCAATCCCCCGACCTTGCAGATTCGAAGTGTCACTGTCACATGCAGAGGATACAAGGGAGAATAGCATGGCTTGAATCGGGCACACCTTAGCCCTCAAAGTGACATCCTGGCTTTTCAACACTTTACAGAGGTCTTGTGTGGCAGACTCACACAACGCAATAGGTCATCTGACCTCTTGACTGCTGCATCCATAAAAATTTATTGGAGTTCTGAGCAAGATGAATGCTTTGGTAAATTTCATCTTTTTTCCTTTTCTCTAATTCATCATGCTACCTATTTTTCCAGTTGTGAGGGTTTTGTTCATTTCTTGTTGTTTTGTTTTTTGTGGGCATCACTGCCCCTAGTGGGAGTAGGAGGCCCAGCCTTGCTCCTGAAGAGCTGCTGCTGGATTTGAACCGCCAACCCTGTGGGGTTATTTTCTTCTTGTTGTTGTTTTTTTTTGTGTGGGCATCACTGCCCCTGGTGAGAATAGGAGGCCCAGCCTTGCTCCCGGAGAGCTGCTGTTGGATTTGAACCGCCAACCCTGTGGACGGCAGTCCCGCGCACAACCACTGCGCCACCGGGGCTCAGCCCCTTCTTCTTCTTTAAGGTGAGTATTGAAGGCTGTGTCCCTGTGTCTTCATCGGCAAGTACTTCAAGTGATCCTCAATTGTAGCAGGCAAGGTTGTGTCGCCGGCATATTGCAGGTTGGAGTAAGCCTTCCGTCGCCCATCCGTCCGTCTAGATACTGCATTCTTCCTCATAGACTGCAGAGGGTAAGGCTCCACCGGAGCACCACACTCTTGATTCTAAACCATGCAGCGTCCCCATGCTCTGCTCGCACAACGATGCTTGATGCGCATAAGCGCGATGACGTGTTCTGACGTCCTCGTTCTTCTCAAGGCTGTTGTCATTAGGTCCGACCGAGGGCAGCGCTGTGCACAGCAGAACGAAGCACTGCCAGGTCCAGAGCCATGCTCAAATCTGCCCCTGTGTCTGAGCTCCTGCATGCAGCGTCAACCCAGCGTGTCAACCCAGCGTGTCCAGGGCCTGGCTCTCTCTCTCTCTCTCTCTCTCTCTCTCTCTCTCTCTCTCTCTCTTGCCATGCTGCCACTTGACCAAACAGGATGTCCTCTCCAGGGCTGGTCTCTCCCGACAGCATGCCTGGGGATGTAAGATGAAGTCTTGTCATCCTTGCCCCCACGGAGCACTCTGGCCTTTCCTTCTTCCAATAGAGTTGTTTGTCTTCGGAGCCGTCCACAGTACTTCCAGTGTTCTTCTCCAGCACCACTGTCCAAACACATTCTAGCATCATTTTCCCATAAGCATGGCCTTCATTGGTGGACTCACCCCAGTAAAGTTGGAGAGAGAGCAAGAGTTGATGTCTCCTTGGTTCTTAGCTGTCTAAAAAGTCTGTTTCTTTACCCATTTTTAAGTAATAATTTCAGCTGTCCCTTTGACATCATTTGGAACTTCTGCAGCATCCCGCCAGTCCTTATCAGGATTCTGCACACTTTTTGGGGTGGCTCTTCTGACCATCTGTTGGTTCTGGCTTCTGGCCAATTTTGAGTCATGTCTGAGCGTCCCTTTTATATTTCTTCTTTAAAAATGGAGTTTCTTGTGTGGCTTTCTATAATGTGGCTCAATCGACTTGCAAGATAGTCCAACGTCTTACAAGGGAGTTCTAGGACGCTCTCATCACAATCACCTTTACTTGCCCGGTGCACCAGGAAACCCAGGCCTCTGTTTTCTAATCTGGCTTAGTTCTGTTGCTGTTACAGGCGGCTAAACTATTAGCCACACAGGAACCATTTTAGAACTAGGATGTTTCTGCGCCCCACTCACTGCCCGCCCTTGCATGTCTCAACCCTTATCTGTAAAGTGTCAAATCGCTGTGTTCCCTGCACGAGCCCAGGTGTTAAGGCAAAACTGCAAAAAAAAAAAAAAATTCTGCTTCTGTAACTGCTTGCTTGCATAGCTGCCAGGATAAGTTTGTTTATTCAGCCCAATAAAAACCTGAGCCTGTAAACGAACTGGACCTTTCTCCTCAGCAGGATGGCCCCTGTGTAGGATTTTCTCTGGACCTGGGCAGGTCTTCTTCTTTTTTGGAGGGGGGGGGGAGTGCATCACTGCCCTGGTGGGAGTGGGAGGCCCAGCCTTGCTCCTGGAGAGCTGCTGCTGGATTTGAACCGTCAACCTAGTGGGCCGCAGCCCCGCCCTCAACCACTGCGCCACTGGGGCTCAGCCCGACTTTTCTTCTTCCCTCTGTTGTTCTCCATCCTTCTCGTTAACAAACTTGCCCTTTAATTCACAAGTCACCGAGTTGTCCTGGTCCGGCTGTAGTGCAACACTGCGAAATCCTCTCCAGCTCTCCAGGCGCAGGTGCTTAGCCCCGGGAGGGACCAGGCGTGTTTCGACCGTCTGTGCCCTGCTTCCAGGCGGTAACGACCCAGACCGTGCACGGGAAGCCCAACTAGCGTCCGGGACAGAGACGGGCGGTATCAATGGTCGTTCGTTTTCCGAAAGGGACACGTAAGTAAACAGCACCTTCCTCTGCCTCCCTGGGCAGGCCTCATTCCTCCAGTCCCTATTTCCACGCGTGGCCGCCTTAGAGAACACGCGTCCGGCCGTCAGAGAGCAACCAGGGAGAGCTGCGGCCAAACCCGCCCCTCCGGGAGGGGAGGGGCCCTCTGAAGCGACGGACCCCCGGCAGAGCCGCTGGGCGGCGCGCACGGAACCCTGCCCTCGAGGCACCGCCCGCCCCGGGACCGGAAGCGGAAGTGCGCGTCCCTCTTTCTGCTCCGGCCCCCGGGTCGGGAACCCTTCGCTGGGTCCCGGAGCGCCGTCCTTTGTTCCCAGCCGGCCCGGCCGCTGCCAGCCCCGGCCCCCGCCCGCCGTCTCCGCCCCGAGCCTCGGGAACTGCGCCGCCGGGCTGCGGGCGTGCGTGCGTGCGTGCGTGCGTGCGGGGAGCGACGCCTCTGGGCCGGTGGCAGGTAAGGCCCCGGGGGCCCGGCGCGGGGCGGGCA